>JARFOC010028440.1:0-32663 GCA_031763485.1 Osmoderma eremita
ATAACATTTTGTTTTGAACACAGGTGGCTTTATGTATACATATACAAAAATAATAACTTGAAACAAAATCTAAGAAGGTATCATGAAAGACAAAAAAAGAAATATATACGTCAGATATATATGAACTATTTGCTGGTCGCGGTAACTACCCTGCTACGTTTCAGCGACCGTAGCCATATACCGAGGAAGACCCGTTAATATTACCACGAAATTATTCACCATTTTGGTAGTAATATGGTAATAAGAACGTTCTTTTTACGTTCCCATGTTATGTCACGACATACTTCAAAGTTATTTTAATAGTCGTAGTTACGTTCCCAGATACCTATTGTGCTAGTTAGGATATTTCATATTTCCTACAAACTAAGATAAATGGCAGCGCCATATATATTGCTACCAATTTATAAGTTGAGATTATTATATATATTTGAATTTGTTAAAACTTATTTAACTACTAACGATAGCCAAAATAACACGACTAAACAGCTAAGTGCGTATACGGGTACATCCGCAATTTTGCACACTTTATCCGCATCCGATCCGTATCCGCAAGTAAAAACTATCCGCATTCCCAGAATTCAGCGTATATCTGCTAATTATTCGCGGGTATGCAGGGCTCTGTGTCATATTTGATGAGAGGCATAAGGTAGGCTTGCGGACCTGGTAATATTTATCGCAAATCGTTAAAACTGCATGCACACAGGCGACGCTCGGCGTTATAATAATATTAAAGGCAAATTTATAACTAACAAGTAAAATTTTAAAAATAAATTAAATGTAAATGATGTTAACATTTTAATTTTCTCTAATTACGTTTAGGTGGGCAGTGCCTACCGTGCCACCGCAGGCGAGCCGCCTCTGATTATGTGAATAGTTATAAACATTCTTAATTGCTAATTTGAAAGGAAAATACAGCTGAAAGTATGTATGTAGTTAATATTACAAAAACGCACCTTATCACAGGCTAGGTCGGTTAAATTTGTGTAATTCGAAACTTCTGCGGCCATTTCTTTTATAATCTGTACCTTGACTTCGGCAAGAGGCAGCTTCTTGGATAATACTGAAAAGCGTATATTCCAATTTCGTTATATATGTCCGTATGTGTAAAGGTTGCGACCGGTTAAAGATAACAAATTTTCTATTTTGTGGCGTTATCAACGCTCGTTGTAATTGTTAATGAATAAAATGTGAAAGAATTTTTCTGAAAACCAATATTTATTACCAATATTTATTTAATGAATGACACCAAGTACAGAAAAGCTTGATATAAAGCTCGAGATATGATAGCGTGATGATAAAGTATCGAACAAACTTCATAATTGTTGTGTTTATTATTATTGAGGAAATTGGTCAGACACATCAACTTTAATTTTAAAATGCTATCTTTGGGCGCAAAAATATAGGCGATGTCTTCATTACTATTTCAGCAATGACGTCATCATCCATTTTTCTAAAATTTATCCTCTAGTTTTCCAAAGATCTCCTTACTGCTCCAACGATGAAAGAATAAATTTGATACCTTACATAACAATTCCCATCAATGGGCCTGCTTTTAAAGCTGAATAAATCACACCGGCTGTCTACACGCATTTTAAACCACAGTTGTCATTTATTTCGTACTCAATTGTTTGACAGTTTAATTATAATAAAGTGATTGATCTATTTGAAATTAGTGACGTTGGCGAAATTAAGTGAACGTGAACGAATAGAAATTTTAATAATGGTCGGATGCAGCGGAAGCATGTGATTTATTGATTGGAGAACATCAAGATAGAACGTCGATCTCTAGATCCACAGTAAGTAGATTGGTCGCCAAATTTGCAGAAACTGAGAGTGTGAAAGATATACCCGGACCAGATCGAACAAACGAAGAAATCAAATTATGTTACTTGAAGCTGAGGAAAATCCTATATGAATACTGCTGAAGATCAATTCTTGATCAAAGTACGGTGATATGGCAACTGAATTCTATATGTTTGAAAAAAAATTGATGTTATTGAGACTTAACTTACTATCTGTCGATGAAACAACAAACTCATGCTGTATTAATATAGTTTTCCTGACACATTTCAGATACATACGAGAATAATGTGCATTGTAACAACTGTAAATTAGATATTTTATTAACGGCACCTGAAATAATTTTTCGTTAGAGAGCATAATCTAGAATGACTCAATGATATGATCTTTAATTTCGATCGTGATTTTATCCAGCGTAGCTTCTAAGAAAGAATGAATGGATTTCAGATCGAATTGTACATTTTCATTGAATGTTTCTGTTAAAGAGCGTCGTCCAGTATGGTCTGCTTTGGTTTGTGAGGGTCTTTCTTCTTTATATTCCTTGAAAATACGATGCACATTGCTTTCAGCAATTTCCAAAACAAAATAAGGTTATACTCAGCACGCGTACTAAATAATTTATGTGTGAAGATTACCTATTACCTAGTGTAATCGCCTAATCGCCTGATGTAATCGCCTAATCGTCTGATGTGATCGCCTAATGTGATCGCACATGAGACTACTGTTACGTATTGGTTGTAAATAAAAGAATACATGGGCTAAATATGTTTGTATTATACGAATAGATACATAATGGTATGAAGAGGTGCGTCACCTATCATGAACAGCCGACTATGTAGTACTGCGGTTCGGCGCTACCAACTATGATATGTCACAACTACTACTGTAGTTTTCTTTTGGTTGTTCTCTGTTTTTATTTCTTTGAAGGTGTTTACCACTATAAAATATAAAACCGAAAACCTCTGTTACTTTTTGACGTACAAAGTGCAGATATCGGAAACAGAGCGTCTGTAACAATCGTTAAGCAAATATGGCGGCGACATTGTAATGCCTATAGTTTGTTGTGATGCGGACATAAGAATATCAAATTTAGTTGGACCACGTCAGTCAATTGAATTGACTTCACTCCTCCTATTAAAAAAAACGATATATAGGTGATCGTTTAAAAATATATTCTATATGTATCTATTATTATAGTATTTAATTTCCTCGCGTCTTTCTCTGTCGTGTTAGTTGAGTTGTGTGCCATATATTGGGTGATACTTGGTAGCACTGACTTCGCGCAGAATCAGGTGAGAATAGAAGAACCGCTCTGTGTAGGTGCATATAAGAGGGTGCTTACGTTCTTCTGTTCTTATTTACAATGGGTGGTTAAAGATCTTAAAATAAGGCCATTAACGTAAAAATATCTTAACAAAGTTGTATAACAAGAGAAGTATTAATGTAAAAAGAAAAATGTAGTTCTTATTTATTTTTATTTTTAGGTGGTGATCAACCACTACTAAAAAAGGTTTTTAACGCTAAAACGATTAATCAACAACTTGTGCAAAAGTAAATATAAACGATAGGTTATTAGTGAATTCTTTACTAAGTAGGCTGATGTCCGTAACTTTTTCCATCTGTCAAGCTGTTTCATTAGTTGCTGGTTTGACGTATTTTTTTCCGAATAAATCCTAATAAGGAAAGGAAAAATGGTCCATCGCACCAACAGTGAATACGTTGATATGTTGTTAATTTATGGTGAAGTACGCCAGAATTCTGCTGCTATAAGTCGATTGTGCGCTTAGCGGTTTCCTAACAGGCCAACACCTATTCCATAAAACATTCACCGCTCTAGTAATCCGTGCACGAGAAACTGGTGTACTGCGAACACGTCAAGGCCCAGATGGTGGTCCTGGCCGACACCAACGAATTTTGGATGCCGAAGAAGAAGTCTTGTCGAAGAAGATCCTTCTAGTAGTACTAGAAAAATATCTCGCCAAGTAAATGTATCAAATCGAATTGTCTGGCGAAAACTGTGCGAGAATTAATTGTATCCTTTCCATGTACAAAAGCTACAGGCTTTACAACTTTACAAACGTTTACAGTTTTGCCGATGGTTTCTACAAAAACATGTAGCAATTCCAAACTTTTCTTCCATTGTATTGGCGACTAATGAAGCAACGTTTACACGTAATACTCATATTTGGGCTGTGGAGAATCCACATGCTGTTCGTCGTAATCATTTCCAGCATAAATTTTCGATAAACGTTTGGGCCGGGCTCGTCAACGGGCAACTTATTGGCCCATTGTGTTACCAAATCGAATGAATGCATATTTCTTATGCCAATTCATGGATACGTCGAGCGAGACTTTGCGTTTAACAACACGGCGATAACTTTGAACAACTAGTGTGAAGCGGATTCCATGAAAAACATAAAAAAGTTGTTTACATTAATATGCTTAATCACCAGTTAAAAATAAAAACAATTTTTTTAACATTAATATCTCTCTTATTATGCAACTTTGTTAAGATATTTTTACGTTAATGACCCTGTTTTAAGATGTTTAATCATCCTTTGAAAATAAAATCGCAAGACTGTAAACACCCTGTATGTGCAATTTACCAATTTTTCAGTGTATATAATCCGAGCTTTAATCATCACTATTTAATTCATCCATCTTTTGCTGGCCCATAGGCTAGTTATAATTGAATTGTAGGTTGTCACTTTTATTAAATACGATTAAATACTTTTGAATATTTGATCAAATACCAATTGCCTGGCTTTACGGTTCTTGTATTTATTTCGTTTAATTAGATACTCGGTTTCATTCATTGATTAAGTGGATATAAATTAAGGAGCTTAATTAAATCAATAGCGTTTATCCCTGAAAATTAAAAAAAAAGTATAAAATACAATTCCTATAACTTCTGTGTATCATTGAACAGGCACCACATCATACCTCTGCACTTAATAATAGTCGAAACAGGTGTTAAAGGCCTTTATAACTTATTCATTACCATCTTTTTTGATTGACGGTAAAGCCTTATGCCCCACAGGTTTTCTTTTATGAGGAACTTCATATTCAACAGTATCATATCCGAGGTATTAACCCCACTCTGCTGAAATATCGGTATTTATTACGTAATCAATATAGAAATCGACAGACAATTCACGATAACTTCTCGCCGTGAAACGCAGAACTGGCGCTCGAGGAAAGCGGACGTTCTATTGCAGGGAAAACAAAGATGGAAGGTGATCACCTAACGGTAATTTGCTTGTGTATTAAACTCCCATCCGCAGATGTTCATCCCGCGACGTGTCAGATCGCTAAGACGAAGAGATAAGCACCATAATCCCGGACGGTCGAGTATTAGAGAGAAAGGCCTCCGTCCACTTTCTACGAACGGTAGAGAATCGAAAGCAGTCTTACAATTAGTGTCACGGTGTACACGTACATGCTAGACTCGCACTGTATGTAATCGGGTGTCTAGTTTTCGTTTTCATCCGATAAAATCGCAAGTGAAGTATCGGGTAGCGGAAGTTTTGGACGCTCAACTACTATTTTCGCGGTCGAAAATTGTTACATATATCGGTTTTATTCGATCCTGTCGGTAACTGGTGCTCTCCTATATATTTATACATATATGTATAGGACGTGTTTCGAAACACTTGCCTTACGTCAACCACATGTCCATTTCATAAATGCGGATATTACTTTAGCTTTCGACTCTTGCATAGGTAAATATTACGTCGTCGTTCGTATATCATTTTAGTTGTCTACCGAGCGATTAGCAAACTTATAAATATGATTTCATAAACGCACGAAAGAAGTGCGGAATTGTATATTTCGAACGAACTTGACTCGATTTCGGATTGCATGAAACATACATATACATGCTTGACTAACTTTCGATTTACTCTTTCTCTTTATATCTTTCGTGCATGTATACACAACATTTAGAGGAAATAAAGTACCTTCCCTAACAATTGTGTTTATGAATACTCATTGTGTTTAAAAAGTCTTCAATCCAAAAAGAAGATTGAATTGCGATCCGCAATTCAATCTTCTGACAGGTTTAGTAACTTGAGCATTTTTAAGTGCTCCTTTATAACAAATATTCAGTGAATGTAGAACTTTCCTCTCTACATTCGACTAATAAAATTCCCACGACATTCAAAACTATCTTGATTATCAGCTTTCCAATCGAAGACTACGTCCCTTTAAATGAAAATATTTCATCGTAATTGTTGTACTTTTTGACAAGAACTCATAATAATAGAGTAAGTGAATTAACAGAGATTAACAGAGATTGCCCCTTTCTTATACCAAAACAATTTTTAAATATTCGTAAGACTTGTTCCGCAGCGATTCACTCTATAATCAATTTTTGTCGCATACTTGTAAAAGTCACATTTTTCAATGCCTTTTCTAACTCTAAATGTTATGGTTTGCTGCATTGTTGCGCCAATATACATATATACATATATATATATATATATATGTATATACATTTGCCTTATCTGCTCTTAAATATTTTAAATGTGGCAGTTATGACCATGTAATGATATGTAAAGTCTCGAAGGAAAATATCTAAGAGCAGATAAGGCAAATGTATGCTGTAAATAACGAAAGTCATCCCAGAAGATATCAAAAAGGAAACAAAAATTGCATTACAGAATTGCAGTCATTTGCTGATAGAAAAGCAGTGGGTAATGGTATGATTTTTAATATAATGTACCAAAATGTTTAGAATCACATCAGAATTACGTGTAGGAATGTTTTAGACATATCATTTTAGTAACGTGGAATTTATTTCAAAGTGTTCAAATATTCTGTTAATATGTTTAAGAAAGTTGTTAACGAAACTACGTCGATTTGTAAATAGTTGTGAAGGTCGTGCAGCATGCTTATAGACGCAAGAATATCAAGACGACCTTACGCATATATTAGCAGGAAAGTTTTTCGTGGCTTTTTTCTATATTGACCGTTTGAATAAACAACTCAAGTAAGTTGATAAATGTGGTATAAACATAGTTTTCTTTGCATGAACCGATAGAATCAATAAAACCTAATTCATAATTAAATTATCTGGTATTTGACTTGTGGGTTCAATGAATTTTATTAGGACACGGAATATTTAAGTATGAACTACCTGCAAGTAATATAATGGTGTGGAACTGGAGTAGAAATATGTCAATAGCTTACAAAACAATATGTCGTACTATTGAAAATAATATTTCGATATTAATTAATGGTATATACATAATATTAATATTAATTAATAATGGGTAGAAGGGATTGACTATATATATATATATATATAATCAATCCATTCTACCCATTGGGTGTAGGGTGGTAATTAACCATTCTGTTTCGTTAATCTTTTATAAACTTGTTCCACTCCTTCTTGTTTCGTGATAGCCTTCTTGCATCACTCCATTCTAACCCTTTCTTCCTTAGAAGTAAAAAAATGACAATAACAATTTGCGAAATGCCACCTTGTACGTCTTCTTCATACAGATTTTGCATTGCTTGCACCGTCTCCGGTAAAAATTATTGTGGTGTAAGAATATGTATGTAACAAATACAATAGGTAACCACATAAGCTCGCGCAAATTAGTATTTATCGCGCATTTACCGCAAACTCCTCATCACTCACCTAACAACAAGACAATCTTTTTTTTCATTTAGAAATAATTTTAACACATAGCTGAACCACTTCTACATAAATTCGCAGCTGCCGGCTAGCTACAGACTAATTTTTAAATTGTTCAATTTCACACAAAAATATACAGTGAGCACGTAATGGTTGAAATAAATTCATTTTGAAATGCAAGTGTGTATTTCTCGAAGAAACGCTTGGATCCGTCGCTTTTGATTTTAGTTGCCGTTTTTCTGATGATTATTTCATGTATACATCCAAAAACATGTTATGACAGCTCACTTTTTTTTTAATGAGAGCACTTTTTTTATTTCATTTTTAAATTCTACGTCAAATTCTGAACATATTTTATGTATCGTGTCCTCTACCTGAATTCAACTGTTTTCGAGAAAAATGCACTGTAACTTGAAACATCAACATATTATTTGTTTAGAAAAAGTAGTAAAACGCAATAAAAAATATTTTATAAAATGTTAGAAATGTCCTCCACCAACTTCCTCGCAGTATCGAGACGATATTGGAATTCCTGCAAAACGTTATTAACTACGTTAGGTTCTATCAATCTCATTTCGTCTCTCTCAGTTCGTCCCTTATCCTTTCTAATATTTTCGATGTTGTTTGGTCGGTTAACGTAGACCTTACACTTTAGATAACCCCGCAGAAATTAGGGGTCAAATCTGGAGATCTGGCCGGTCAACGACCACGTCGTTAAGGAAAAACCGTGTTGAGGTACTTACGCACAGGACGAGTGTAATGGGCCGCAGATCCATCTTGCTGATACTATCAGAAACCGTTTGGTATCTAAGGATCATCTGGATCGGGGTAAAGTGGCAGGACATGGTGCTAGGTCATCTTCAAAAATTCTAAATATCTGTCGTCGTTTAAGCTCCCATCAAAGAAAAAGGGCCCCAAAATCTTGTTTTCAACAATGCCGGCCCAACCATTAACCTTTTGACGATATTGGGTATTCCATTATCCAGCGGGGATTTTCAGTATCCCAATACCGATAGTTTTGCTTATTTACACCTCCATTGAGACAAAACGTTGCCTCATCCGAAAATACAATTCGTTTGGAAAACTCTGGATCGTTAATTGCGCAAATTCATGAGTATCTCGCAAAATTCAAGTCGTCTGTCGTGACTATCTTCATTTAGTTCATGAACCAACTGGACTTTGTAAGGATGCCATTTATTTTCCTTTAAATACTTTAGCATGGATGTCTGGCAGATCTGATTTTTCAAAGCAATACTGCGGCTACTAGGCTTATGGTGGTCTTCTTGAACAGCCAGTAATACATTTAGCTGTTTATCTTTGATACCGTAAACCGACCTTTCGTATAATTATCCTTGACGTGACCTAAATCACGATATTTTTTTTTATCTTGCTGACAGTTGATTGTAGTGTAAGTAGATTGGCTCTCTGTGAGGATACTTAGCATTAAACATTTAGCAAACTTCCTTTTAGGTGCGCATCCTGCCTACATAATCGATCATCGTCAGTATCTCTATTCGCACTCTTTCATTAAGACGTACCATTAAAAAACTTACAGTAATAAGTTTTCCTAAGACAAAATCACTTAAGATATGAGTCAACTGTCACTGGCAACAGTATGATTCAATTCAAGGTTTTATTAACATAATTTAAGTGTTTAAGTTCAGTTGAATTTTTTCGGCTTCTGCAATTTTTTTCGGAAACAGTTGAATTCAGGTATAGGATATGAGACATAAGATTCAGAATTTGACGTATAATTTAAAGATGAAATAAAAGTGAGAAAGTGAAAAAAAAAAGTGAGTTCTCATAACATGTTTTTGGATCATCCTGTATACATAAAATAATCATCAGAAATACGGCAACTAAAATCAAAAATCGACGGGTCCCATAATCACAAAAAAAAATGATATGTTGAATTAGAAGGTCTTTGAGTTGGGAAAAACCAACTAATAGTTAGTTGGCTATGGTGTGTAAAAATAACTGAGTAGTCGTTGGAAATGAAACAATTAATTAAAAAGTAAAATTTACAAAAATAAACCATAAATCATAAGTGAACTAAAGGAGCGAATTCGGCAGGAAGTTCGATTAATTACATTCGATATTATTCGCACAATATACAAGAATTTATTATTCGCCCTATTATTATTTTTATTTTTATTTTTTATTTTTTCGTTACTGTTGCCATTAAAAAATTCGATGACGTCATAAATTCAACAAATATTGTTGAGCAAGGCAGCACCTACTACTAAAATATGCCCATTGTATAAAATTATTTTACCAGTTCGAGCATTTTGGGAAAAAAATATCGGGGATTTTAGGACTATTATGACATAATTTACTACTTCACTGTATATACAGCTTTTGACAGGCCTTTAGATCGATAGCTGTGTAATTCTCTTCCATAATTTTCTGTCCTTGGCTTTAGCGTATATGAGCGAAAGCACGATCACCGGATACCTTTCCGACTTCCCTGCGCTAGTTTCTGGTACCGCGGTTGGTACACTGGTGCGGTAGCAAGTCGGCGGCAGGCGGTTATAGCCCGTCAACTGTCCTGGGTACGAACTCGTCTCCGGTCGATGGGCGTTGCTGTCTGTCTTTTTCGGCGCGCACAAAACAGTCCTAAACAAATTCTGATCGCTAATAAACATTTAAAAAATAATGAGATTCGTTTAATTAATCCAACATTATTTGACGTTTGGATTTTTGATAGAAAAACGCAGAATAAGGGATGTTTCTTCTCCTTTAAAATCGCTCACATTATCGACTCCACAACGTTAACCACCTTCGAAGTGAATTGAACTTCGAAGTTGAATTTTTATACTTAACATATGTATTATACGTCATAAGTCTCTGCCCTCATAAAATGTGCTTCTCTTGAGGGGTTTTCGATTAACCAGCTTTATTCTCTCAGCTATGTAATGTACCGCGATTATAAATTATCATGACATACCATATTGACAAAAGATTACCTGTTATAGTAGTAACTATGGCTGTATAGCTAAGAAGAACTGTTTTTAACAGATCAATTAAATAGATTTAAAATATTAACAAGAACACAAACAAGAGAACAAAACTACAAATCTAACATTTGAGAATTCAAGTGCTATTTCATTTTATCCAACATAAACTTAATATGTGAAAGTGTGAACTTCTACACTTGCCTCAAATATCAAGAAAATATACCAGTAAATATTGCTCTCTCTTTTTCAACGCTTGTTCTTAACGTGAATGTAGTATAGGACTCGCAAAATTCCAATATTTAAAAGACCTTTTAGGTTAAATAAATGTGTGGAGTATATGGAGACTATGCAGCAGTCTCTCTTCTTTACAGTCTAATTTGTTGCTAAGATTACAAACTGATTATCTAGAAGCTCATCTACACTCTTACAAATCTATATTTCAAAGGAGAGCGAAATTGTAAAGTTCATTTAATCTTAATTTGGGGAATTGATAAAAATAAAATAATTTACACAAATTTTAACCTCTTCTTGACATACAACATTAGCGATATATCTATGTATTTTAAACCACCTAAAATATAAACTAATTATAAAACTGCGAAACAGGCAAAAGTGCAAAGAGCCGATTAAGTAATCGAAAAAAATCACCAGTGCAGGCTGTGATTTACAATGTATGTTTAACATTATGTGTACATACATAATTGGCTTGCCAAATTTTATTATTTATTTATTTATTTAATATGTGTAACCCAGACATATCTAAGGTCACAGAATCGACCCTAAAAAAGGAAAATTCCGTATCAAATCCAGTTTCGTCTAGTAATACCATCGTCTAATAAATGTGCAATGATATTCAAGTTATGGAAAGGATATTCCAAGTAATCTCTAGATAAAACCAAACTGTTAATTGTATTAGTAATATGTTTTTATATATAAAATCGATTGCTAACCATACTATATCCGTATGGTGTTACAACAAAGGAACGCAAACATAAATTATGTAATTCTGTAATATTTACTTAGAAAGTACGTAGTTTCCTTAAGATTTACGAAAAAGTGTGATTTAGCGGTTGTATATTAATTTGAAAAGCTAATATTCTTTTAATTAAGTACATCTAAAATAAATCAAAGTTCATTATCTTACGTGCAGTTGGTGATCCTGGCTCTGGACGTAAATTCGTTAAGAACCAGTAAATTAATCACTTATTCTTATAACGGAATTATATAGTACCGAATATATTATATCACCGACCCGTTATACAAAACATTATCAATTGTTTCCAAGTATACAGGCTGTCCATTTTCTATCTCCGTATATGGATAACTTTCGTATATTAGAAATACAGAATCGGTTAAATGGACAAAGTTGCTCAGAAAATAGAGCGATAGTTGAAGCTAGTGTCAAATTTGTTATGGAGCGCAAGGTTTGAAAGATGTAAAAAAAAAATTAAAACGGTCAAAACTTCAACGTCAAATATGTTCATAACCCGAGAAAGGTCCGATACTGCCGGAGTAAAACTATACACAACTTTACTTGTAAGGATACTATGTTCATAACCCCTAAGATAAAATAAAAGTGAAAACTGTTTCTATAGATCGTCTCAACCTCCGAATGCAATACAGAGGTTATGAGAATTCCATATACGGTTGCCAAATCGTCGAATCAGCTGCACATTATTACTTCCGGTTCCATTATTTGGGTTTCTGACAGTTAAAATGTATATTTTGAGGAAAACAGTAAAATATTTTAAAAAAAACATTATTTTTTAATCCAAGAATCAGTGGAAAAGCCCATAATTTTATTTATTATTACTCAACATTAACATCATTTACATTTCGAACATTTGTTTACAAATTATATAATTTATTAAATTTAAAGTAAAATATATAATCCTTTAACAAATAATAGTTTTAACTTTTGTAACAAAAATAGCTGGAATCATACAAATCCTCATATAATACAATAATATTTAAGAAAGGAACAGCAATTACACACGCACATGTCTTGTTTCAACTTTTAGTCAGTCGATGAACCAGTTTGATCTTCAGATGATGACGAATCTGTTACATTATCATTATCCACTATCCACATTTCCTTTTTAATATTTTTTACATGTTTGATGTAATTTTGCCAATTATCAACTGTTACAGTGCTATATGCGCTTCGAATTAATTTCTCCATATCTTTTACCTTAAATGTGGTATTATTCATTTTTATACAGTTTTTAACTTGTGCCTATACCATTTCAATGGGATTTAATTCTCACTGGTTAGGTGGTAATCGAAGAACTTCATGTCCTTATTCTTTTGTTTCGTCAGTACTGCTTTTATCGTACTGCGGTTTAATTTGTGCCTCCACCGAATAATGTCGTCCCGTTCAAAGAGTATACTTTTACGTCCTACTTTTTTTAATTCGAAGCCAATATCGTGTAACAATCTATGAAAAGGTGCTCGACTGAAGTTAAGGAGATCATGATCAGCATTGACAGCAGCAAGAACTGCATTTAATGTAGGTAGCATATTCTGTATAAAAAACACTATGCACTTTACGTGGAATAGGTACTTGCGTGTTGTCATCACTTGTGTGTAATCGGTCATTTAGTTGTATGCCTTTCCTTTTCTTGGGTTTTTTTGGACTTGATAATGAACCAGTTTGTTGCTCCTGTTTTATATTATATTTTGTATGCTCTGAGCAACCCAAAGCTTTACTTGCTTCTTGAACGGCAGCACTCACATTCATATAATAATTTAAAACATTTCCTTCAGGCTAAATTTTTCTCCCTTACGCCGTTTTTTCCCTATGCATTAATGGATATAATTAAATGTATAGGTTATAAAATTTCAAAAAAATCAAAAAAAATATCCATATTACCCTGTGCCCGCTTGAAAAAGATGGAAGCGTTTTGAAAAGAATGATTTGTACAACTATATATAAACAAATTAACAATTTAACTAAAAATATTTTAAACCTACGACGATAACGATTGATAGCAGTTGACGCTAATATACAGATAGATAGGTACTTTGCCAACGTCGACATATGTAAATAAGTTGCAAAATAGCAATCGCAAGTTGCTATTATATCCCATACTGCATAGGGAGGTTGAGGCGATTTATAGTAAATCTGTTATAGAGAATCTAATAATGTTATTTAAAAATCGATGGCTCTCTTTATTTTGGAGATATAAAGGGGGATCCACGTATTCCTAAAATACATTCCGAATTAATTTGTTTAAATACTGTAATACCCCTAAAATTTCGATAATTCCTCATCAAAAATCTTGATTTTGCATAGCTGATGATGTGTATGTGCCAAGGGAATGTGAAATCATTATCACAAGAGACTTTGAAATCCTGGACTGTTTTCCGAGAACTTATAAGATTGCCACGTACACAATAAGAGGAAAGGTCTCATTCTCCTGCTGTTTGGTACACCAGATCATTTGTGAATGTTAAGCTTCCGTTTACCGTTATCACACCATTCCGATGTTATACTGCAGAAACTGTGTTTTGCAGGACATGAAAGTAGTAACAATAACTAATTCATATACATCAAAAATAACAGTGCCCTAAGGTTTAAATTTGACACAAAAAGATTCAGATAAGATATTATGGATCTATCGCTATACATATAATTCATATGTGTTTAGTTATATTGATATATGATTGTTCATATCCTTAGTTGGCATAAAATATTTCAAGACATTATTAATTGTATTAAAGAGATCAATTTTAGTGTCACAATACAAATCGATTGAGTACCTACTAATTAATCAACAGGCGAACGAATTATCTGGGTATGTTAAGAAAATTGAGAGTGGGTTAGTAACTTACAACATGCATAGCAGCTGATTAAAGTCGCTCGCGAAAAATCGCTTTATAGATCGGTCTTCTTCTTGGAGTTACTACTCATTATGCCTTTTCTCCATTCCCCTCATCTTGTATTCTTTCATGACGTTTTTCATTGCTACGTTCCATGATATCCTAGGGAATCCTCTTTCATTTCTTTCAAATGGTACACATTGAAACAGTTTATTGGCAACCTATCTTCATTCATTCTATTCAATTAATCGTACCATAGTAGTTGTTTTTATCTTATACGATCGATTACTCTCTCCAGCGGTTTCATTTCATGTCTAATGAAGTTGTTCCGTAACCCTCCTAGCCTACTCCTCCTCATACTTCGTCTTAGAACGTCCATTTCTGTAGCTATCAGAGTGGATTTCATTTCTTCATTTAAAATCCACACTTTCGGACCATACAAAGGGGTATCCTCTACTATTATTTTGTAGACTATATATAGTTTTTGTAGGACGCGACATCTCAAGTGTCTATCGCACAATGTTCCGTTCAGTATGTTTATGCCAGTTCTGCTTTGATTAATACGGTTTTTTTTTAAATTTCAATATCTACATTGCCTTGCTTACCAAATATTGTTTGTTAAATTGTGCTGTTGCTTTTACCCTTTCATTCTCTAATTGTACATCCGAGACTTCTTTATTTTCTATAATCATATATTCAGTCTTCTTTAGGTTAATTTGAAATCGTGTCCTTTGTATGGCCATCTTATTTCCTTGAGATAAATCTCATAAAGTATCCGGTCCCCCGCAGAGCTAGGTCGTGTCTGATACAGAACCCCATCCGTTCGCATTTTTTCTTCCGTTTTCGAATCAGATAGGCAACATATATGTACGTTAAAAAGGTGTTGTTTTCAATTTTCTTCCTACTTTCCGATCCTCGCTTATTGTGTTGTTTTTCCATCTTAGATTATCCTTAGTATATTTCTTGGTGTTCCTTCTAACCCTATTTTTTCTAGTACCTACCGTATTTTACCTATGGCTACTTAGTCATGCTTTTCTAGATCTACAAACGCTAGATGTGTTTCTTTGTGTAATTTACTTCCTTTTCTATATTTTTTTCTTAATATAAATAAATCCAAACACCATCGACCTTTTCTAATATATTTCCGTTATTAATCCAATTATTAACTTACTTATGTGTAAAAATTTGGCAGATGATCATAAAAAATGTAACAAGCGACTATAGTTATCGTTTAGAAATTGTTTGTTTATCTGGATGCAATCAGTGGTCTTAAACGGAGAAAAAGCATATGTTTAAAAATGGAATATCTTTTACTTACTGCTTTTTCATTAAAGCTCTGGCGACACATATTCGGGACGAGCACAAGCCGTGTGCGACGCGAGCTCCATACGGGACCCGTATCGCACTCATGGCGTGGGCTTCGAAGCCACACTGTTACGGGACACGTACGTATGGACGTACATACAACACCTGTGCTAAATTACGTAGTTTACTCGTGTTTTCATTTATATTCATGGGTCTACATCTGTCTTCTCAATGGAACTTACAGTAAAAAGTCTAAACTTCTCTGTGTATATGCATTAAGATTCTCCTAGAATGCTTTTTAGCTTATTTTTATATTAACAGGTGTGAATGATTCATCAATGATAGACAATGATGTCGTGCTCTTGCCGAATATGTGTGGCCGGAGCCTAATAAAGTATTTGCAAATCGACTACATTCTACCACTTCTGAAAGGTTGCCTAGAAAAAGTTTCCATGTTTGTATAAATGAGAAACCTGTAGATATTTGTTAGATTGAAAATAATAAAAACTATATTTGGAATAAAACTATGTATCTTGTACCTCCATTAAATTATTCATTAGAATTCGAACATTAACCCTTTTGGGCTTAATTGTTTATTAGTTTTGAATATTTTATTTGTTCCTGATCATTTCCTTTCCTTCTAAATTATTCAAATATTTTACAGAGTTAATAAAACTGACGCTGCGACTAATCTAAGCTGACATTATCGTTACCACGTAACATGCATACATCAGTACATGCTCGCTCAGACTAACTTCAAATGACATTTGCAAACAACCGTACTGTCAACATATGAAAAAATAACTAATACTATATGTAACTAAATTACCTGTAACAGTCGCACATAATCTTTTTCAGAGTTCGCTCACGCTTTATTATTATGGTCTAGGAAGTTTGAAACGGTGCCAAATCTTCTGTATTTCCCGATCAGCACTCTAACAATCTAATAGTGCGCGATTATAATTGCGAACTTCTATACGTCGCGTGTGTTTACTAGTGTGGTATAAACCAAACTTCATTTATCAACTTGAACGTTACCATGGAAAAGAAAAGTAAAGAGTCATCTGCCAGAAACAGTGCCAAAAGTAAACCAATGTTCAGTTGGAGCAATAACCAATATGAGTAAGTATTTTTCATGGCTTTATTGAAAATGTATTAAGAAATTAAATATTGAAGTTTACTGTGTTCTTACAAAATACCTTGAAAAATCAATAGACAGGCTATTTTAAGTCAACAGGCCAGTATTATCTGGTTTATCGAAAAAAAACCAAATGAGTCAAATACATGTTCGTATATTTAATTATTTTCATGCATTATTGACAGAACTATAAATAACATGTGCAAATAAAACGTAGCAGTAAATTCGTATGTACCTTGTACCTATTGTTATGCAATATTCTCTTCAAAATCGTTGATTACATAGCCGCTTGTTTTTTCCTATATTTTATGTGTTTGAATTCTTTATTATTACTACATCAATTACTCGTTGCAAATTTTTAATTGAGATACCCCACAAGTAAAAACGCAACGTAAATTTCCACTTACTAAGCACAATGGAAACGAAAACGACATACCGACATCACATAACACGGTCGAGCCACCATCAAGTAGGTTAGCTTATATAATCGACTGACTCTCGCGGTGGTTGCGGGGAATCGACAGAGTGGGAAAAACCCGGCAAAACTTTCTCCAAAGCCGCGGGCAGATCCTGTGGAAGAAAGTCGTTGTTCTCGGCGCGCCGAGTTCTTCGGCACTCCGCGTACAGGGCAAGCAAACTTTTCGACTGCACCTTTTAACGGACAACGAATGCCTTTAAATATCGGACATGACAGGTTGCGTAAGATTTGACGTCAATGAAAGCAGAAAGTGGCTAAAAGCTACGTAATCGTGATGCCACCTGGCGAGCGATTTTCTTATAATGCGTTTAGCGATATTTATGAAATTCATAGTGTTTGTTATAAATTGTATTAAAATGATTTTACAGTATTAGGGTACGTTCATTTATAAACTAGTGATTTTGTTCGTTTTGGCCCTTTTAAACGTTACCAATTGAGATAAAAGTAAACCCTGTTTTTTTTTAATTTTTTAATATTTCATTAATCCACAGGATCACTAACTTGACCAAATGCCGTTTTAAGGGGAACTCTTGCCGATATGCTCTGATATCAACACAAATCGTACAAACAATATTAATAATACATATACTAGGGAGTTCCTTATTTTATAACAGTCACAGCCCCGCAAAAGTTCACATTTGGTATAAAAACAGCCTACACAATAACTTAAATCTTTCTGGTACCGACATGGAAACATATTTTTCGAAAACTAGTTATTCTTGTACCACCAAGTAAGCAATTTAACCATAACAATCAAGTAAAGTGAATTGGTAAAATTAATAGGAAAGCTATAAGTATAAAAGAATGCACCAAGTATATTCTCGACAACTGGTTGCATCATTAATTGTTTCATTTTACACAACAACCTTCGTTAATTAAAGCGGTAACCATAATCCTTTATCGTCAAGCTTCTAATATTCTTTCACCATTTAAAAACGGCTCTAGCTGCTGTTTCCTCTGTTAAATACTATAGGTACAGCTACAATTTTTTTAGTTGCTACTTCAGAAGTTAGTTTTTCACACGCCTTCATTTATTTCTGTTGGCAAAACAGAACTATGCAGAATCGGGTTATGTTTCTAACAAAAAGAATGCAAAATTTCATCTTGGAATGAAGAAATTATTTTATTCTAACGATTAGTAAATACAAACATAACAACATGACAAAGATGTAATTTCACAGCAAGTGTCCTCGTTGTCTTTTAAGGCTATTCTGGGATTATTCCATCAGATGAAGTACGTAAACGCTCTTTCAGTTCGTCCAAATTACGTAATACAAATTACGTATTACGTATTTGCATAACTTTACTTTTCAGGTAACCCGAAAGAAGGCAATCATTTGGATACAAATCAGCTGATCCTTTGAGGGTACTGCATTCGTGTCAATAAATAATAATAATATATTTACCCAACAGAAACAGGACAATAAATACAATAAAAATACAATAGTACATTACAGTGTAAAGAAGGATGAAAACAAAACAAATGTATATTTAAACACAGACTAGACAATTAAGAAATATAATCCTATACAAAATCTTATACAAAAATATCATCAACCATGGCGTTAGCATTAACCGCCATATGGGAAAGGCGCTCGCCTCAATAAATTGGATTTGGTAATAGGTACACGAAAACTCTCGAAATGCCTGGTACCGTGAGCTGGGATGGTAAAGTTAATTTGCGAGAGTAGGGACTGAGACTCCACTCTATTTAGCACCAGGCTAACAAGAAATCTGCCACTGGAAGCAGCTCTTCGGCTTTGTAGAGAGTCAAAATTATGCCTAGTAAGTAAAGCCTCATAATTTGTGCCACGTGGTGGATAAGTCTGGTCAATCCTGTATGACAGGTACTTCAAAAATCTTTTTTGAATTCTCCCTAAGGCAAGCTGCTGATAGTGGTAATAAGGGTACCAAATAATTGAAGCGCACTCCAACTTAGTACGAACAAGAGTAAAAAACAAGATCTTCATAACGTTAAGATCAGCAAATGATTTGCAAGAACGTATTAAAAACACCAAAACCTTAGAAGAATTTTTAAGCAGCTACTCTACATTTCAGTCCAGATAGCAAATCATTCAAGTAAATGTTAAAAAAATAGGGAACCCTGGTGTGACCCATGCGGAACACCAGAACACGCGATAACTGGATCTGAACTGAAACTGTTATAAGAGACGTAGCAATTGCGATTGCATAGGTAAGATGAGAGTAACTCGGTGACTGGAGGCGTAAAACCAAGGTTGGATAACTTTTGAAGCAGTAATGTGTGGTCGATAGTATCGAATGCCTTCGTAGAATCAGTATACACTACATCAACCTGCTGACGGTGTTCAAGTGACTCACTGATAAACTGAGTAACCTCAGCCAAATTGGTTAGTATAGAACGTCCTGATATGAAACCATGTTGATGAACAGACAGAAAAGGTTTGACCATATAAGATAATTGATCATGTAAGACAGACTCAAAAACCTTACCAATGTTGGAGAATATATGTACGGGTCTGTAATTGAGTATGTCAGCAATATCGCCCTTCTTAAAAAACAGGTGTTATTTTAGCGATTTTCCATAAATTGGGAAAAGTACACGTGCGTATGGCTAAGTTAAATATCGTCGTAAGTGGTTGGCAAAAAACAGACGCACCATCATGAACTAATAATCCTGGCAGACCAACATGACCTGCATTCATGTTGGTTTTGATTTTCTTGATGCAACGGTAAAGACATCTGAGGTTGTAGAAGACAAAAATAACGGATAAGAATTAGTACAGGTGGATATTGAAGAATTTGGTGAGGAGCGAGCGCCTTGGTACACACTTGAAAATAATAGAAAGCAAATTTAGTCTTTTTCAATGAATAAATGTAGGATACAACCCGGAAGTTCTGAGTGCTGCCCTCATCATTTATTATCTAGTATGAAACTGTTAAAATATTACAATATAGTAGAATTTCGTTATGTTTTCAATAGAGTGCAAAATTAAGACAAACAAAACAAAGGTAAATGCTGGTAAATGTAGCTTCGTCAGCAAAAAGTGTTTAACAGATTAAACATTGTTTCGCGCAAATCTGTTCGGTTTATTTTATCTTCTTAGAAAAGTTCTTGATGATTTGTATTTTGTATAGCTTATAATCGAATTCTTTCACGATTTTGTATATCGAACTGTATGATACTTCATAACGTTGGTCTGCATGCTACATACCGTTTCTCTGCATATTCAGATTGATGTGTTCTGTTAAAACGTGATTGGTTTTATTTATTTTTATGTTAGAACACAACCATCTGCTATGAATTTGTTAAAAATATTGAGCCTAGTTTTCGCACATAGTATAGGCCTTCAGGATAATTGTCTAAAAAAACATGTCCCTAACACGTCTTAAATTATTATTCTTCTGGTACCACGTTTTCATCTTTGTATCACTTGTTCAGAATTTAAATAGATTTTCTACTTTTCAATAAAATGTATTTAATTTGTGATTGATGTATGAATAAATATAAAAAAATTAATTATTAAATTAATAAGGAAATATTTGACACAGGGAATTGTTTCTTTTTTCGCACTGACGTATAACTAGTTGCCTACCATGTCGCATAACGTTACCTGCAAGAAATACCTATGTGTAACGTTAGGGAAAAAAGCTCTGTATGTGTATGCATTGTTTCCTATGCGAATGCACTACCTTCGTATACAAGTAGCATAAGATATAAAAGGTAAGCTAATTATACCAACAGAAATTCAAAACAAACCTATGTACTTAATTAACTTGATTGTATGATCATATTTCCAAATTTTTACCAACAAAAACGGAATGTACATACTTATGTAACTGGTTAACGTAGGTATGTATATGTTGTATATAAGATTTCATTTGCACAACTTCTTTTTACCTGAATCTTGTGTATTCAATATAAAACTTCAATTAAGACGCACACATTCACATGTAACACCACACCATGTACCTACATACAAATATGTACTTAACCACAAATAGCTTGCCCAGTGAAAGTCACGCGCGCATATAATGTTGATCGGTCAAGTTATTGGTGGTAGACTATGGAAAATGAAAAATTTTTGGTTTAGATTGACAAAATGTCTCTTATAGAAAGTACTTGTCCTGATATTGTTCCTGATATTGGACATTTATATAAAGTAGTTAAGTAAAGTTAAGTTAGTTTAATCCGACTGGATTTAAACCACTCAATTACTGTACGTTACATTTACATAGTCCCCAATTAACAAAAAAAATACAACCTTACAATCGGCTCCCATATTAATGGCATTGATTAATGATTACCCTACCTCTCTTTTACATTTTCTGTTCAAGAATAATATCGCAATCAGTTCGGAGCAATATATCTAGTTTTAATAAATAACATTTGAAATACGCAAGACGTAATGTTCAATGTCATCAAGATCCGTCGTTTTTACAAATTAACTCTGTCTATTTTTAAAATTAAAATCATTATTTCAAAAACAAGTTTCATGCGCGGATTTCTAGTTATGTGATTAGTTGCAATCATGTTAGAAGCACACAGGCAATTTGACTTGGTGTTCCTTGCTAATGCTCTATACTTGCGGAAAACAATTTCACAACGTCGTTATTAGCAATTAAAGTAATATCGATGTATAGCAGGGGAATCCTTGATTTTCACGTCCCATTTGGCACTTGGTGTTGTGATTAATGATGCTATAAAACGAACTAATGGAAATACATCCTTTTTCATGTTTTTTTAATACTTATATGTATGTGTGTATGTAACTACAGGTACCCTTAACCTGTTTTCCGTACATTAAATCATATGTTTTAATGTAGAAATTGCTTGGTAACTAAATAATCTTCTCCAGATTTCGTTCGAGGTAATATCTATACAGCACACACTAATCGAGGCACGTTAGATGTAATTGCGTTCCCAATTCGCTTGCAATGGAATTTCTTTCGATACATATGAGTTATCGTGAAATATGGTGAGGCAAAATTGAGGAAACAACACCTGCAGAGTATACATATGTAAATTTATTAACAAATTATGGAGTTGATTACGGTATTCCTATTCAAACTACGAGGGATGTCCGGTTACTAAGGTACGTTTGCACGACACACCGCCTAAGTCGCTCCTATCAGATTGAAACTTGCACGCATTTTAGATATGCATATGTACTACATAGGTGGCTATTGCCATTGCCTTGGGTTCAGTACAACGTGTGCAGTGACAGCCGCACAATATCAGTTCCGATGGAAACATACTCCAAGTTTGAAGAGTGAGCTGTCATTCGTTTCTTGCATGCAAACAATGAAACACCTATCGAAACTCATTTAAAAAAAAATACAGAATACTTAAAGAGAAGGAGTTATGAGTCGAAAACAAGTTAGTGTTTGGTGTAAACAGATCAAAAATGGACATACAGCTCTGAACGATGATCCCGAAGGTGTGTGAAAAAACCATCAACAACGAATCCGATGAGAATCAATTAAATGTCGATTCGCTGATTCAAGAAGATCGTCGGTTGAAAATACGGGAAACTGCTCTACTGACCGGCATTTCTAAAAGCTCTGTTAGTGAAATCGTATCTGAATTGGGCGGTCGAGAAGTCTCCGCGAAATGGGTACCAAAATTGCTGACCAAACAAAACAAAATGCAACGAATGGCGGCGGCAATGGATCTTTTAACGCGCTATCGTCAGGAAAACGAATTTCTAAAGTCTATAGTTACAGAAGGCAAAAAAGACAATGGCAACTGTGTTCTGGGATATGCAAAGCATTTTGCGCATAGAGTTTTTACCCCCGAAATCGACAATCAACAGCGATATTTATTGTAAAATTCTCGAAAAACTACACAAAGCCATTCGACAGAAAAGAAGAGAAAGGTTGACGAAAGAAATCAGGTTATTGCAAGACAATGCAAGACCGCACACTTCAAATCAGACGAAGGCCTGGCTTCAGAACACAATTGTTATTTTCCATCCGCCCCATAGTCCAGACTTGGCTCCTTCTGATTTTCACTTGTTTGGGCCGTTGAAAGCTCATTTGTCGGGTAAAAGGTTTGAATACGACGACGACGAAGTTCAAGAGGCAGTACGGCAGTATTTTACAAATTTGAATCGCACCTTTTACGAAGATGGCTTACAGAAGTTTGTGCCTCGCTGCCTTAACACTGGCGGCGATTATGTTGAAAAGTAGCTCCCTTTTACTTGGTGCATGCTTTGATTTAATTCACAAATGTACCATAGTAACCGAACATCCCTCGTACTTTAAACAATTTTAAATTATCATATTAAATTTTCCATTATTAGTTTTGCTATTTTATACCTGATCTAAATCCGACAACAATACACTAACACACTGACATACGGAACAAATTCTGTGGAAATTGTCTGAAGGAATATCTGAAAAATATATTTAGCCTCTTCTATTTCGAAATTTATATGCGGTTACAAACAAGAAAAACCCATATAAAGTATGGCATGATATCCATACTATGCACATTTTTTTTTGTATAATTGCAATTATTTTAATTTAAACCATCAACTAAATGCTTAATCATTACTACGTCACTGGTAATGCAAACCAATGGAATTAGTTGCACTTACAATTATTGTACTTATGTAAAATAAAAACTACAGACATTAACATCTAACGCATTTTATGTGTAGCGACTTTCAATATTGCTAGGATATAATAATATGCAATTAAACTGAAACTCATAAATAATTTATTCGTCGCCGATGTTAACCTTGTAAAATGCTATGTGCGTATTTTATAAAACTAAAATATTTCCAACATTTTGCTATAAAATAATAATATTGTATAAGTATGCGCATTCCGGTGAATATTTTCATTCACATACTGTCATGTTTTCTTCTGGCTACACTACTAAAATAGGGTACTCTGTACGTCAAATTACCTAAAAAACAAATATTATATTATCAACCAATTTCGTCAATTTATGCCCAGCACCTTCTTGCATAATAACAAACGTTGAAAAAAATACGCTAAGCAAGCAAATTAGAAAATTAACAGCACCAAAAATCACATCAGAACTAAGTCGCCAACGTAAAACAAAAGTTTTTGTCGTTTTTTCGGCAATAGGATATTATTAACATTATAGAGCAATCAGTACTGTACCGTGCATGGAAAACTCATGGACAAGAACTTATAACGAGAAAATGACTCAATGGCTTATATACATTCAACAATTTATAGCATGTCCTGGTACTTCTCCCATGTCAAAATGCCACGGCCCTACAATACAATTCCACTAGTGCAAGATTAAGTTTGTACGTAACCAACAACCATCTCACTTATACAAATTTCGGATTATTGATCCCGTAAAGTACCGGTGTGGATATGAGATACCTGACCTGAATTCTTCTTATTTGCTCATGCAGCAATTAGTCATCGCAGAGGTACATCTACCTACCAGTATGGTTACATTAATGTGTTCTAACAACAAAAACATATACGACTTAATCGTTAAAAAGATAGGCACAATGAATATAAAAATTTGATTTTCATTGTCAAGCGACAACCTTTTCCCCCTTCACTGCGTGGGAAACTTATTTTCCGATGGCCGTTTTCTTGTGTCATAGGTATAACTGTAAGTCATACCGATGTATGATGGGATGTGAAATGAATGTCCCCGATTTTATCCTTCAGTTGATTCACAACCGTATTTTCATTTATGTTAGTAGTTTTAGATTAACTATGATTACAGCAGCTACAGCGAAAGATGGGCTTTGATCCCAAAATGCCATATATCACATAACCAAATAAGTTCGTGTGGTTTTTGTTGGTAAAATATAAATATTTTAAGAATCAATAATACACTATTATTCATCGAAGTTATCATCATCACGGTCAATGACTTTTTGCCAACATGAAACCAATTGTTGTACGCCGGTGTTGTAGAACCCTATAGATTTTGAATCAAAAAATTGACGGACTGCATTTATTACATCAACTCCATGCTGTCCTCCAACTGCCCAAGCTTCATACAGTTGTCAAGAGACAAAAAAAAAGTGGAAATCACTTGGTGAAATGAAGGAAAATTCAAAATTTTTTCCCGGATTGCGGTATGTGTGCGGTTATCCTGTTGGAATACCATTTTCTTTCGATTGATCAAAAAAGGTTGGTTTTAGATGAGTGCTACAAGTTAGCAGTGATGGTTTGATCCTTTTCCAAAAACTCATAATAGATAATATCATTTGTTGTCCACCAAACACACAATAAAATCTTGTTTGAATGCAAGAAAGCGTTGGGAAGGTGGTAATGAATCAGTAGGCGATAACCAATGTTACGAACGCTTATAATTTGAGTATAATATCCACTTTTCGTCGCATATTAACAACCGATCAAGAATTGAAACACTATCGTTCTGTATAATGTTCGTCAAACAAATGGTAACACGGCTTAATTTGTTACCATTTGGCAATTCATTTGGGAGCCATTTGCTTAACCTCCACTTCTTTCTTAGCGGATGAAGGTGGAAACGAATGCTTTCATCACCGCATTTTTCTCCACAACCAATTATCCTCGTTGTTAAGGATCTTCGGTCTCCCAGAGCGTGCTTCATCGGTCAAGCTAAGATCTGCCGAAGAAAACTTGCTGAACCACTTATGTGCTGTCCGATTACTTATGGCATCATTTGCGGATGCGGTGTATATTTTTCGCGCCGCACTTTGCTACCAAGTTTGTACTCATAGAGTAAACAATCTCGAATTAAAGTTTTATTCGTTGCCGTTTTCAATTATTTAAAACAAGGAATTGAACATAAAAACACTTGCGTATGTATCCGATAAAAGGAGCATTCGTACTAAAGTAGATGACAGATAACAAACTTTGTACAAAAACGGCAGCAATTTATTTCGTTATATACCAAGAGCACTCGTACAGTTGAAAGTATTTTGTAATTATACATGTTTTTAAATATTTTTATTTTGTTGCGCAATACTGGATTCTATAAAACTTATGTAGAAAACATTTTATTTCTAAAATCAAAAAATTGAGCAGTAATCGAGGATAACACTCTGGTGGAATACCTTAATGTGTTAAATATGTATCTCAAACATTGCAGAATGCATGTGGCAACTTTCCTTGCCTAAAAGTTATTGCATCTGAATCTGAAGTGATTTTCGCAATATCAACAAATTAACAACATTGCGCCATACAAGCGTACGGCTATTATCTGGAAACCCCGTTCTTTTATTGTGATATTTGGATAATTCTGTAAGTAGCATTGCGTCTACAAGTTCATTAAACCCTAAGTAGCGTCTAAACTGGTTTCTATTCACCACCAAATAACTTGTATAGTAGTGTAATCAAGGGAACATGGAGCATTAAAAAAAACACCAGAATAATTTCTCATTTTAATTTAATTTTTGCTAAACAGATTTACAATTTGACGCAGAATTTATAATTGGTAGCTAGCTTATTTTGACGTAAGTGTTAATCGCCTTTTCCGTGAATTCTTCATTTTTAAACAACCTTGTAAAATTTTGTAAAACCAAAAGTATGTGTGACGGAATAAAGAACACGTGTGAATATGAGTATTATGAAAAACAGAAAATGGAAAAATTCATAAATAAAATAAACCTTGACATTTGTACATCATTAAAAACAGGAACCTGCACTATTACCTTTATATCAACAATGTACAGACGCAAGTAGGGAAATGTAGTTGTACTGGATCAGGTAAACAGCCTAGTAAAATTTGACAATAAGAAGAAAAAACATGAAAGGATGTTTGGAAAAGAATATTTCCTCGATTTTTATATATACAAGCTGTTCCATATTACTAGGGTGAACCAAGTATACGTTTTCTTAAAAGGAACAGCCTATATATTCTTTCCGATTTAGATTAAGCTCATGCCTCACACTCCGAATATACAATTTCATTGCATTATACAGCGTGTTTCATTAGCTATGGTCAATTTTATATGCAAATCATTGAGCTCGAGGTCTAGTATACGGCAAACGACACAGTCTGAAATTTGTTTTTTACAAGCATAGATTTTTATAGCAAAGTGACATTTTTTTCAAAATTGTCAAAACTGAATACAGGGCGAGTCAAAACTCCAATACATTAATTTCTTAATTATTTTAAATGGATCAGCCTGCATTTTATATCATAAAATAGTTTAGTTACTTTCATTTTTATTAAGCACTCTCTATACCCAAAATCATTAATTTCTAAGATATTTTAAAATATTTTTAAAAACCGTAAAAAAATGGCATTATAGGCGTATGGTTTATTTCTGGAATCACCATACTAGCAAAAGCAATAAAGCATTAAAGACGGACTCGTGTTTCAACCTACCAGGTGTCATCAGCGTCTCTCCGAATGCTAAACCCACTTTCATCCCTAATGCGTCGCGAAGTCATTGCGAAATGTCCCAGCCACTTGCCTGCGTCACGACATACCCCCATCTAGGGGACACCGGTCAAACACACAAGCCACCGAGACAAATGCAATAGAGCCAGTAATGCAGTACACTTCATCTAGCTCGGACAGTGCATGGACTGTCAGTCCCGCCAGAAGGACTGCGTATGTTGTGATTCCAGGAACGGCTTAACCATGACGTAACATAAGAAACATCATAAGTGCCAAAAACAATTAACCGTAAAAAATGCCATTATAGGTAGGTGCATGGTTTATTGCTGGAATCACCATACTATGGTGATGTAGTATGGTGATTCCAGCAATAAACCATGCGCCTACAATGGCATTTTTTACGGTAAATACAATGATAGACAATTCTTACAAATTTAATCCAAATTATATCCGAAAAATTACCCTAAAATCAATAAGCAAAAGCAAGGATGTGCCTCTACGCGTAAACAAAGGTTGTCTACATTTTAGTGTAAACAACGTGTAGACTATAGTTGTCGCAATTAAACAATCGACTTTTGACATTTCGTCGTTTGGTTGCCACACATTGCAAATCATATATGGTTTGACAGATATATATGTGGATTATGATTTAAAAAATCAGAAAACTATCAACAGTGAATAGAATTCGTTGACAACTTATCTTATCTATGCAATTGGCAACGTTCTAATTTAAGAAATCCTACGCTGAGAAAATATGACCAGATTTGGCATTACTATGCCTTTATTGAATGTGTTTGGTTGTGTTGGTATGATTTTAATATTACAGGTGTCAAAAGTCGGCTGTTTCGTTGCGAGAACTATATGTATACTACGTAGCCAAGCGTAAAACATAAAAAGATTACATCATTTTGACGTATGACGGCATTTTTAGGTTACGTTCACCTTTTATTTTTACTTCTGAAAGAAATTCTATTGTTTATTTCTCAAAATTAATTTAAATAAAATGCCAAGAAAAGAAAATAATTGTTTTGATGAGGTACTTACCCTTATAAAATAAGAACAAAATATGCGGCATATTGTGAGGTTGCAAAAAGGAATTAACGAATAAAGCTGTATCGCGACTCAAGGGTTACAGATAAAAATTAAACCATATTTTAAATAAACTAAACATTATATTAGAAGTATTGGATTTTAAGAATAAAATTATTAGGGTTAATTTTTTTCTTTACCAAAGCCAGAAGGAAGTTCTTTTCAATCTACAAGCAGCAACTATACTAACAACAGCTCCAGCAATTTGTTGAAAATTGTGGAAATACAGAAGAAGAAAAATTGACACAGATGCCCCAAAGAACAACAGTGACAACGAGGAAATGTTGGCCGAGTTCTTTTTTGACGTAAAGACTGGAGCCAAAGTAAGGTAAGTAAACGTGTAAAATATATTATTGTAGGTATTTCCTTTTTAACTTACAAATTATGCTGGAAATGCATTGTTTCATGCATAATTGCAATTCTAGCTTAAAATTTCTGTTTTGCAATTTTGAAATTTAAATATTTTCGTTAGAGGAAAACTTGGCGAAATATCAAGTTATTCAGTATCACTCAAGTCTGTCTGATAAACCAAGTATAAAACAACGCCTACAAAACTATTCCAAACTTATTGAAACGAGATAATTGCCACAGTTGGCATCCTGGACCGGCAACCCATAGGAGTGAAGCCGCTAATTAAAAGAAGAAATTAACTTGATTAACCAGAGAATTAACTTTAAGTAGTAAAAAAATCATTTACGCTGTACAAGAATTTAGGTTAATGAGAGAATCTTGCACTTCTATTTTCTTTGAGATTCAATTCTTTATATTTCTCATGCGTGAACTGTTAAACAAGTCATGTTCTTCATATTGGGTTGAGATCTGGATGATAGATGCTTCTTTAGAAGTCTATAGCTAAACCCCAGCGAACAATACCATAACGAATCAGAGAACGAAAACTGGTGTAAGAACCAATTTCCAACGGTTCATAGTTACAAGGTGCCCTCAGAGTGTACAAAGCATAGCAAATTTTGTAGAGTTTAAAACAAAGCATATCTGCGTGATCCACCCATTTTAATAAAGAGTCAATCCTAACCCCAAGCAGTTTTAGTGAATTTGGAAAACCAGTTGATACCTTCACGTGACCTATATTTAACTGACACCAATGAGACGCTGTAAAATAGTGAAATGGCGATTTCTCACTGTTTAATACAAGGATCTTTGCCAACAATCAATCGCTAATAGATAACCAGCATATATAATTATTTTTGATCTATAGTTAGGCGAAAGTGAAAGGAAATCAATCATATATACCAAAAAAAGCAGGTAGGCCCAAGAACTGAACCCGCTGGCACACCAACGTTAGTATTGAGTGAGATCTCTCAAATGGGATGTATTGCAGCATGTTAGTGCTAATCATATCGACTCGACTAAAAGATTCATCTTAACATCTAACCGAGTCCTTTTACTGTATAAAAATAGAACGAATTTATTTGCCAACCCAATAAAAACTACGATTTTTTATAAAAACGTTACTGTCAAATATATATTACTCACCAAGCGTAAGTATCTGCTCCGCGATGTATAGCAAAAGCGGTCATCTTCGTATTCTGTAGGACTTGATGTGAGGATACAGCATTGTTGCTTCTCATATCGTACGTTCTAACGTCACCTGAAACACTAAATATACAAAAGGTATTAATTAGAAATGCTATAACTGCAGAAAATGGATAATTTTGCATTTCTAAGGTAACAGGTGCAACATTATTGTTTAACAGTAAGATATTATTGTGGATAAATATCGTTTTAAACACCAAAAATATTGTAAAAAATCGTAGAAAGTTATGAATTCTGACAAAGGATCCATCCGCATTCTACACTACAAGGTAGGTCACAAAAAGCTATTATAAAAATACTCTGAGAAATAGTTATCCAAAACAATCCATCTCCATTAATACACTTATCCCAGCGCTTTATCAATGCCCCAATCCCTGCTGCATAAAAGTGTTTGAGCTGCTGTCTGAACCACATGTGGGATATCGTCATCACCCTCGAAATGTTTGCCGCCAAGATATTTTTTGAGTGGACCAAATAGATGATAGTCGCTTGGGACTGTAAGCCGGATGTTCAAGAAGTTCCCACCCTAATTCTTCAATTCTTGCCCAAGTCAAGCGGGCCGAATGCGACCTGGCATTATCGTGATGCAGCAATATTCCTCTGGTCAATAGGCCTGAACGTTTTTTGTCGAATTGCATCCCGAACCAGCAAAAAAAAAACTCTACACTATGATACAGCCGTCACGTGCTTATTTCTATTCTGGAAATGGGCTAAGAGCACTCCTTGAGAATCCCAGAACACGGTAAGCATAACCTTATCAGCTGAGGGCACAAACTTGAATTTCTTTATTGACGGTGAAGAAGGACGTTTCCATTGCATTGAAGCAACTTTCTCTCGGGTTCGTAATGGTGCACCAATGACTCATCATCAGTAACAATCCTGTTAAGCATGTCCTCCCCTTCCTCTGCGTACCGAGAGAGGTGCCCATTCGAATCCTTCAGTGTTCCTCGGTCAGTTGTCTAGGCACCTACCGTGAACAAACTTTTCGGAAATTCAAGCGATCGTGCATCAGTTCGTAGACTAAACCCTATGACAGTTGCTATGTTGTCTACTGTTACTTGCCTGGCAGTTCGTATCATCTCTTCCACCCGTCGAAGCGTTGCATCTGTCGCAATCTGAACGAGGCGCCCACTTCGCTAATCGTCAACAACTTTTGATCGCCCTTGGGAGAATTTCTAGACCCAGTTATACACGGCTTTATGCAACAAACACTTTTCACCGTAAACAGAAGACACATTTTTATGGATATTTTTTGCAAGAAGACCTCTTGTCTAGAAAAAAACGCACAACAGCACGCTGTTCTTCCACAGTATACTCTTCGAGCACGGTCGCCATTTTAACACCATCTGCGTACGCGCACGGCAACTGTCACTTGAGTATCATAAGCTGGATTGTCCTGATATCTAATGACAAATAGGGAAATAGCTCACTGCTATTTTCGGCTTTCCAACATCAGTTTGTGACTTATTTAATTACTTATACGAACTCTTAGAAGGAATTTACTATTCTTAATTGTGGTGTTATTGATTTATGTAATTCATATCGGTAATACGCTAATTACATCGTTGTCTTTCATTCTAACATCATTTACTCGATGCAATTAATTTGGTCTGCTCTGTTAGATAATAGATATATTATTATTTAGATTGTTGGTGAGCGTAACGAAGTACGCTTAATGAACCGCAGTATATATAGTATATATAGACATGGATTATAAGCGGGAAACTAGTGTTATTCAAGCGGTGTTCTGTGTGGTGCATATCTCTCATAGTGCTACGTCTAACATAATTTTCCTGCGTAGATTCTGCTGAGGATGGCAACTTAGTCACTAACTTAGCTAGAACTCCAGCTTCTTCACTCATCAAGGTGATAAGGGTATTTTTGTTTTTAAACTCGATAATTTAACGATATGGATAATTTGCAGTTTTAGGAGTATGTTTTACAGATCTCCGTTGTAAAAGTACCAATTTTAAAAGTGCTATCGTATTTCCTTCAAACGATACAGGTATTTTTAGTGTTAATCAAGATACAGAGGTAATGGTGAGAAAGTTTTCCTATTTATCTCACATACCAGCAGAGCTAGATAATTTATGTGGCAAGTTTTTTTTAACTTTTGGAGTTGTTCTTTATAAGCCAGCCAATTTTCAAAACATAGTCTTTTTTAGTTCGCGAAATTTGAGCCTTTTTAAGAGTAAGTCAAAGTATAGAAGTATACTTTGCACTGCAGATTACTAAATAAAGTAACACGAAATGGTAATTTTATCAGTCGTGTTTTATGGACCGACGAAGCCAATTCTACAAACACGTCTAGGAAATTTGTTAATTATCTACCTGTAACACAAAATGTTCAAATACGGTATTACACTTGTATCAATAAGGCGGTCCGCACACGGGTCGACTAGCACTCGAAGCGGCTGCGACTCGAACTCGAATCGTCATACTCTTCTCGTGCGAACCACGCATCGCAAATTGGTTTGGTCTGCACACGGGTCGATTTTTCTCGCCAGATTGTGTCATGCGATCCGAAAGGTTATAAGCAAACCCCTGGAGTTTATTAT
>JARFOC010028507.1:0-32512 GCA_031763485.1 Osmoderma eremita
TTCACACATACGTATCTAACTTCTCAGATAACAATATTCCATTAGATCAACTACAGCATCTATGGTGGCAACAAAACAGCACACCGGCTCACAATGCGGGAATTGTGAATTAAGACTTTCCAAACTATTGGATTAGAAATAGGTGAGTTGTTAAAAATAGTATTTGTAAAGATGATATCCCACAAAACATTGAAGAACTTCGAGATAGACTCCAGAAAACCTTCGATATAATTCCTAGAAGAACCAAAGGCAGTTCAAAATGCCGGAAGCCGTGCGCGATTGTGTATTAACCAAAATGGCCAGTTATTTGAATATTTACTGTAATTGTTGATTCATTGTTTTGCTTTTTATTATTACTGTCATTGTTATTTTCATTTATTGTTACAAATCAAGTGCGAAGCTTACATAAACTTTTGCAAAACACACGTCTAGTTTACCATTTATAAAATATCCCATTCATTTTAATTCAAATTCCTGTTAACATACACAAACATTACGCGGCGTGTTAAATAATCCACTCTCGAAGTTTCTATCAACATCTAGAAAAATGGTTGGACGTGGCTGTTGTCGTTCTGGATACAGTTGTAAATATCTTGTACTCTCTATTGTTGTACTTCGGTTCGATAAATAAAAAATACTTAACATATTTCGTTTCTTTTCGTTAGTATACGACATTTTTCTATTACTAATGAATGATAATTGAAACGTTTGACAGTTTTTAATTTCATGGCTACATTATTTAATATTAAAATGTGTTCTTGGTCAATAAAACAATAATATCAAAACTTTTTGTCAACATGTTATACATGGTTGAAATCAGAAAAAAAGACTTTTTGACGGTGTCAAAATCCAATATGACGCCGGTAAGAAATAAGAAAGTTGATGATGACCAGAAGGAATCGAAACGCCATATAAAAATTTCGAGTACACTATTAGATAGAAGATCAAAAGTGACCCTGAGAATGTGTTTTTAGTTTTTCTCTGCAAGGCCGAATAAAGGTGCTAGAGATAAAAGAAGAAAAAATTTTGTTTTTAAAAAAATCTCGAACGTCATTTGTCACAGGCTTATTTTTTCTTTAGATTCATAACAAACACAAAATTTAGCAACTGTACCAAATTTAAACCTATCATCTATCTCCAAATAAGCGAGATCCCCATGGTGAGGGTCGATAATGAATCAGCCTGTATATGGATAAAAAAGAACTACCATTAATGAAGTACAATAAGTGAGAATAACTAAAACGCAAACAAGTATGATAAATGCACGGAAATGTGACAGATTGCGCTGTTGTAAGCAAGCCGTTATGAAGTCGCCTGATTAGCCAATAATAAATATGGTAAAAATATGACGTGTTGATACTACACAGTTGCCAGATAGTTCTCTACTACATCTGTTGGGCGATTCAACTATAGACGAATTTGTGGAGGAATTATCAACGTGACACTTTTTGGATAAGTATTGTGGGGCTAAATACAACAAACGAATTTTCTCGCCTGACACGCCAAAGAGAACAGCATAAATAGGATACGGTCACTGTAAAAAAAGTAAATTATATAGGATGGTGTTTACTTTTCAGTTATTACGAATAAGAAAACAATATAGTTAATAAATAATAAATATAGTTAATATAGTTAAGAAACTGCTAAATCATATTCTTAAAACTTCTACTTTTATCACAATTATTTTACCACGGGGTTATTCTTTTCACTCTGTATATTCCTTAATAGCTATGTACATATTTTTTTATTTTCTAATTAATTGAATTAGTTCGGCGTTAACTTGGTGAAGGTCCATAATGAATATCCTGTAAAAATCTGTTGGCTAAACAATTGTAACCCTGTTATAATACAGTTGTGAAGGAGATTTCTATCATTTTACAGGTTATTTTTGAATTGTTAATCCTGGAATACTTTGTTGTGGACGCCGAATATTTCATGAATATTCAGGTAGACACAAACGTATTGTATGTATATTTCCAGCGCGTCCAGCGCTAAAATTTTACGTCATCCTACACACAACACTGACTAAAATATAACCAGATATAACCATGTAACATAAAGTTTATAGCTGTGTATGAGAAAAGGCGTGTAGCAGGTTATGTCGATGAGACTTGTGAATATATTGTTATATTAATCAAAGGCAAGTAAGTTGCATTTGTTATTATTAAATATGATATATTTATTTAATAAAGTATGATATTTCAGAACAATTACGTAGATAATCGAAAGAACCTAATTAAAGGTGAATTTGGTTTATGTTTATAAACATTTTAAAGAATATAAGTAAAGGTTTATCATTTCAATTATTATCACTTGTCTGTTTTAAATACGCCCATACGATTACGTGTATATATGTGTTTAAAAAGTGACTAAATGTTTAATTGATTGTATATATTTAATCTCAAATAGATTCACCGGTGAAATACACGTGTACATATAACCGGCCAAACTGTTTGGGATAGACAACGTTTAAATTAGTATATCGTTTGTATTTTTACTACATATGTATATCAGGTTACAATTTTGTATATTTGTATAATTTGCATCTCGTTTTAAAATATGTGATATCACCTAAATATGAATATAATGCCAATGTAACTTTGTCTAAATCATTTTTAAATTTAAATTTATGCTCTTCCATAATCGATAGGCAAATAAACTAAGTCATAACCCAAAAAAACACTTATTAAATCCAAATCTTATTGTACGTATGTACATATATTGTAAACTTGTAGGTATTCCTCACTGTTTTCGATTGGTGTAATTCAATAAAGCCAACAAGTTATTCAGTTTTTCTATATAGCAGTTGTAGTAGCTATCTCGCATTTACGTAAAACTTGAAAAATCCAAACGGTAAATTATGTATATCCCTATCGACGTACATAAAAGTTTAATTGTATTTAATATTTTATATTTTAAAACAAAATAGAATTGGCATTAGTAATTGGTAATACATATATTTGCTCCCACAAACTTAATTAGGTATTCATTTCATTTACTATACAAACATTGTTGACCCTCACCATGGGGATCTCGTTTATTATTGAAGATAGAAGGTATCAGAAAAAAACTTTCTGAGGGCGTCCAAATCCAATATGGCGTCAATAGGAAATAAAAAGGGTGGTGATGATCTGAAAGAACCGAAACGTCATATAAAAATTTCGATTACACCATTAGATAGCAGACCACAAGTGACCTTGATAACGTATTTTTAGTTTTTCTCCGCAAGGACAGCGAAGTGCTAGAGGAAAAAAAGAGTTTCTTTCGTTTTTTTTTTTATTTAAGTCTCGAACGTCATTTGTTACAGGTCCATTTTCTTTTTGGACTCATAATAAACACAAAATTTAGCAACTTTGTCATCTTCAATAGGTAATAAGCGAGATCTCATCGTGAAGGTCGAAAATGAATCAGCCTGTATAGCATTTTATAATTACCTATAAAATTTGTAAGTTAATTGTATTCGTTCTTTGATTTTTTTTAATCTCTTATCTGCGATCCAAAGGTTTAGCATATCAATATCTATATACTTATAAAGATAAACTAATTATGTTTGATGATTATTATCATTATACGAGTAACATGATTCAACGCGCTAAACCTACACATGACTACATCGAATAGATATATCTGCACGGTGTGTAATAAACAGAGAGAGGCACCGCAAATAAGATGACACACCTCACATTTCAGTAAATCGTATCGATATATACGGTACCTCCTGGGACGCACTCAGTTCGACATTTAGATATGCATATATCGAACACTGAATAGTGAAATTAAAACCAAATACAAATATGAATTTGATGCTGAACTTAATTGTGTTTCCATATCAAATCAATATAACATTCATAAGCGAATGACCATTCGAGTAGAACGAGTGATAAGGGTGCAGAAAGACAGAAGTAAGTGGTACACGTCATACATGCATACACAGGGTATTGATAAGGTATTTGATAAATCAATTCATTCATTAAAATTATGTATATGTTCGTATTATTGTTATAGTAACATTGCCAAATTATATTTTGAAACACATCTTTAAGTTTTTTCATATTATTTAAATAGGTTACAATTTCTTGATTAAGTCATTAGAATTAAATTAGCATTTTGAAATATTGCAATATATATGCATTTTTTAAAAAAAAGTAACAACTAAAAACACTAATACGAAAGAAACTAAACTATATCTCCTAAGAACCCTAAAATAAAAACTAAATTCTAATAGAAGATAACTGAAAAAAGAAAACAAATAATACCATAAACATACAAAACTCTTGTGGGATCAGCGGTACATCACGTTGTCCCAAACCTATCTTAAAGGAGGGAGATCTTTGCTATAGTGGTGAGTGCTGGATATGTAAATATCAATAATTTAGGTTATAAAAACTCTGTAAATCACAGCTAAAACTTCCACTGGAGTCCGAAGATACCCATCGATATACACATCAATTTGCATGTTCATTATACTCTAACATCTTATCATTGGGTAAACTAGATACTAATATTAATAAATCATATTAATAAAAGTTATAAAACCACCTGCGGTATTCTAGAAGTCCTACACTCTTAACCACTAATTGTCAAGAACTATGAAAACAGTGTACATATATAGAAAATATTCATCAAACAAGCCATGACTGTCGTTGTCGATTTTACACTGATTACATTGACGCAGGTTCCTCATTGTGGCCAACTCTGCTACACTTGACGTTACCCTGTAGACCGTGCGTCTCTCTGGTAACAAAACATAGTTCATTTTACCGTCTCGCCATGTTTATTGGGCAGCCTCCTTTGCGTGGCACATCTATTTTATGAACTACCTACATGTTATTTTAAAAATCGGATGGGTTACGTAGTGATCCCCTATTACAATAGGAAATTTTTTAGCTTGTTCGCGAATTTGAACACAGCCATAAATGAGATTATGTGTATACATAATATTTACAACCGTTGAATTTACTTATGTTAAACCATACAATTGTAACTGGTTTAAAACTAAATTTCGTGACGTTAATTAAATGAAATGGGGTTAAATTTGTTGCTAACGGTCAAGTCTATATTTGATTTCCGCCCGACGTAGGTAGCGTGGATGTGACGTCACAACTATGGGCGTTGGCCTCGAGAAATATGCGGGATACTCGTAAAATAACTAAATGGCGGACTTATCTTTCTGCATCGAGGGGAGTCTTGGTTCTACATCTATTACGACTTCGGTGTGAGGGAGCAGACTAGAAGGGTCAATTCGTATTTCAATATCGGCACAAGACGCCTTCGATTACAGAATCGCTCGTAGAGAGCAGCAATAGAAAATCCCAGAAATACTTCCGAAATACTCAGTCTCCACATACTGCGCATGGCAAACTTTACTGGCTTTCTAACAACACATTCACTTGGACTTTTCCCTACGCTTCGGAACACGTACAAGCATGTCTCCTCTTACGATGGTCGTCTTAACAGTCCCGAAAATAAAAAATATGATAGTAACTATAAATATTCCTATTACCAAAAGCCTTGATGGATAAACAGAGGTACCTACACATTTGATATTAACAATTACATTGTGGTATGATGGTTGACGTTGATGAATACTGTTCACACTAAACTGACGCCAAACTAATGAGAAAGTGTTTGCGGTCATGTAATTTTAATTTAACTTTTATGCTCCGTAATTAAAAACCAGGTAGAAATATTTTTGCTAATCTCATTACTACAAGACATTTTTGTCGCACGCACAGCTTGTCCATACCAATAAAATACTCACGGAAATACTTACTCTGTGCGTTGTTTTTACTGTATTCACTTCAAGAATACGCATACAGGGCCACCAACATAAATTATATAAATTATTGTATGTCGTGTGTTGAATTTTACGAAAAATTAAAAAAAAAGTCACGAAAGCATTGATGATGTGCGATGTTTTTACTGAATCCGCTTGTGAGCATCCTAAAAGTAAATTAAATTTGTTTAAAATATAACGTAATGAATCTTTACTATAAATCAGTTTTAATGAATAAAATCAAGTTATCAAAATTTAAAAAAAAATAAGAGAAGGAAAGTTGTTGATTACTGGACCCAGCAACCTAAGGAAACATCTACACAGAATGGGAGTCTACAGAGTGGAACCTCTGTGTAGATCATGCAATGAAGAGAAGGAGACAGCCTCTCACATTATTTTTGAATGCTAGGCATTAAGCCACAGGAGAAACGCCCTGTCAGGTGCAATAGACGCACTGCGGGGCATGCCGGAAAAGAATTTGACGCACACGGTACTAGGGGGTAGATCTGTTCGGATAGTCGGGAAACAAGCAAAATGCAGAGTAATACAGGGTGGGACAGGGAACCATACCTACTTTCAGTAGGCCATTGCGATGTAAGTTGAGATCGTAGAAGGGTGGGAATTGGCTTAAGTGATGCAGTAGTTCGGGAAGTTTCAATCTATGACCTGTCAATTGCCAAAATGATGTGGTCTATGGAGCAACGCGCTTTTGACGTTAAAACTTACTTTTCTCAAAAAAAAACTATCGTCGCCGTGCAACGTGCGAAGCGTACTCGCTACCAAATCTCTCCTCGAAATACAGTGCCTGATCGGAAATTAGTTCTGTCTTGGGTGGATAACTTCTGCAGGCATGGGAATGTTGCGAAAAAAGAAAGTTGACGCACAGAGGACCAGTCGAACACCGGAGAACATAGAACGAGTAAGACAGTGCATTGTATGGTCTCCTACGAGCTCTGCTAGGAAGCACGCGATCGCCCTCAACCTTTCGTACTGTACATCGAATTCTTCACATTGGCCTTCTTTTCCATCCTTATAAGATGGTCGTTACTCAAGAACCGTCACAACAGGATTTTAGTAATCGTCTACAGGCATGTGAAAATTTGATTGAAAATTTACCTAACGAGTCAGTGATTTTTTTCAGCGACGAGGCGCATTTCAATCTCATCTGTCCGGTTGCGTTAATAAACAGAACATATTCAAGAAAGGTCCTTACATAGTGGCAGGGTAACAGTTTGGTATGCAGTCAGCAATAAAGGCATTGCTGGACCCTAATACTTTTTTGAGGAACATGATCGTGTGGTAACCATCACTTCTGAACGATATGTGGGCATGATCCAAGATTTTTTTGCACTACATCTCGAATAGTTGGAAATGGAACGTGTCTGGTTCAAACAGGATGGCGCCACGACCCACACAGAAATGTTGGCCATCATTTGCAAGATATTTTGTTTAAAACTTAACGAAATATACTTCCAATATTGCTTTTTTGGAACAAAAATAAATTTGTTCTAGTGTTTCTAGTATCTTTTTTTATTCACCTTTAAAGTTAGGATGCTTCCCTATCCCACCCTGTACAATAGGCCTCAAGCCCGTAGTGTTGAGGGATGTGTATTCGGGACTCAATGAAATCAATTCAAACAGTACGTCTGCCTAAGTCTTAAGGTTCAGTGTCAATCACGCGACTACAGTACAGTTTGTGGAAGTTTGCAGACTGTTAATTATTGTATGTAGGATTGTGTTTTATAAATTGAATTAATAGCTTAATTAATAAAGTGTTTTAACGTAAGAAAGTGAATGTTATTTATTGCACCGAACTCAAGATTTATGTCCTGAAGTAGAATTCCTGACAATATCTACATACATATACATAATGTCATACTTTATGAGCAAGTGAAACACTTGTTAACAGCCGCAATGTTATTTCACATACTTTACCTTTAACTCCTTAACATTACATCTATAAATTACTATTTATACACAGAGTGTACAATTTAATTGATATATGTCAATTAAAACTAAATAAACATAGATAGTGGATTTTAACTGTGGCACATTATCATGTGAGGTATTGTTTATTGATTACAGCAATCTAGAATATCATATATGGCGGATGCTCATCAGGCCGTTGCTTTCCCTTTTATTATAACACATGATGGATGGACCGTAAATGTCGACCGGGAAGTGTTAAAATTGGTATGGCGATCCGGTGTTAAGTCATGGAAAAGACGTTTTGCACGATGTATGGTAAGTACATACATATACACGTGAACTTATATTTGAACCCTATAAAATGGTTTAGGTTTTCAACCTCTGTTCTAATTATGACTCACATAAATGCTTGTGTTGCAATTTAATTCCTCTATTAATGTCTGCTCAATTAACAGCTAAAATTAACGCATTCGGGAACGGGAATAGCAAAGTAAATGACCGTTTACCTACTTTTGGAACACTGTGTAATCGAAAATATTTTTAGAGAACACTTGCAGCAATCTGTAAAACATTTATAGAAAATATTTTTGTGTAATATGGAAAATAACACAGTAATAAAAGACTATAGTTTATAATAATAATAAAATAATAATAATAAAACATTAAAATACATATGGAAATGATTCAATATGGAGGAAAGGTCATACAAGAGCAAGTGTGTGAGCTAATAAAGAAAATATGGATACCAGAGCAAAAGAGTGGAAACTGGGGACGATTGTAGCCATTCGTAAGGGATATAAGAAAATATGTAATAATTACAGAGACATTACGTTATTAAGCACTGTATACAAGGTCTCTCATCCAGAAAAGACTTGTAAGCAAAGACAACTTGATAGGAGAATATCAATATGGTTTTACAAAAGGAAAATCCACAGCAAATCCGGTACATATTCTAGCACAGACGACAGAAATGGCTAATAAATTTAAAATTGATCTTGACATATTATTTGTAGATTTCAAATAAGCTTGAGTCAAATGCTTATTTGAAATCTACAAATAATATGTCAAGATCAATTTTAATATAGCATAAAATAGCAGCAGTTGATAATGATGTTAAAAGAATTAAGTATACCGCCAAAACTTATAAGGTTAATAGCAATGACGGTAAAGGAAGCTCAGATTAAAATAAGAGCAAGTTCAAGTGAAACGGAAGGATTTGAGGTAAATAACGGCGTAAGGCAGGGGGTGCACTATCTGCTACTCTATTCAACATTTGCATGGAATACATGACCAAAAATGTAAATAAAGGCAACATAAGGAACCGAGCGGCGTAACTAATCGCATATACTGGCGACCTTGTCATAGCAGCAAAACAAAGAAAAAGTTTAGAAAATATATATAAACAGATCAAAGCCAAGGATGAAACTCTAGGATTAAGGATCAACGAGATGAGGACGAAGTACATGCAAATAAGTGGAGGGAAAACTAAGGGAAAGGTGAAAATTGAAGAGGCTACTTCTCAAACTGTTAACAATATTAAATACTTGGGAGTAAACATAAGCAGGACATGAGGCAAGAAAATGTACAGCAAATGAATGGAATATTTTACGCGAATAAAAAGACATACACAAACAACTTACCAAGAAAACAAAAATAAAGATGTATAAAACGTTACTAAGACCTATTTTAACCTATGCAGCGGAGACAATGACGTTAACAAAAGAGGGAGAAAAAATTCTTCAAACGCAAGAGATGGGAATAATAGAAAATGGATTATATAGGAGACGAACGCACCGAGAAATACGGAAGGGGGAAACGAAATGGTTGGGACACACATACAGGAAAAGACCAGAGGAGCAAGTGCGAGGAATAACTGAATGGTAATTGGGAGGAAAGAGAGCATAAGGAGGATCAAAGACTAAATGGAAGGGCGAACTAGAAGAAGACTTAAAAAAGCGAGAATAAGAATAAGATGAAAGGCCATTGTCGAGGATAGAAAAAAATGGAGGTAGCAGTGAAAGTGAAGGAGAGCGTCTGCGTAATGTAGGGGATTTGGCCCGATTCGAATCTGAAATTTTCCCAGAAGATGATCACATTATCATTCTGTTTTTGTTGTTCATCCTTCACCTCCTTTACGCTCATAATGAAATCCTGCATCATTTCCATCATTTGTTCCATTCTTTCTCCCATACTATGTTCTCTACTTTCTTCGGCGATCTTATGACTTTTTTTGATTTCCTAAATGCCGTTTCTATCGTTTCTTCTATTTTCCTCTTCCCCTCGTCGGATGCATATTCCTCCGGATCTATTTTAATCCTCTCTTGTCTTTTTTTATTTAAAATAGCACTAACAGATGTTCTCACTCTAAGAAAAAGGCACGGAGCAAAAAAGTACCCGGCCGTCGCGCAAAAAAACCAGATCCCAGTCGACCCGTCGAAAATCTGGCCCCTATCGACGTACCGGCGGATCTCTCTCGGCTTATTATATTGTTACGATAATTGCTCCCACCTTGCTAAATTTTGAATTCTATTTAACTCCTATCCGGTTATTACACTTTAAATGCACTATTATGCTTGTCTTGAGTAACACAATTGCCAGAGACTATTCATGCAGTATATCCTGCAGAGCAACACACACGTCTTTACACTTCGGCAGTCCACACCATACTCCAAAAAGATTGGTTCTGGAAAATAGCAGATAGAAAAGTGGAAGAAGAACGGGAGGAATTCTGGGGGTGTAGAAATTCAAACAGAAAAACAGGCCAGCGGAAGTAACCCGTCCATATTAACTTCGCAGCGTGTATTCTCGACAGTACCTTAAGGATTGAATACCATGTGCATCAAGTAGTATACGGTAATTTATACCTAGGTGGCGATAATCTGGAGTCACTTTGAAAGAAAGATACTTAAGGAATCGTCTCTGTTTAGTTGCAAGTATACAAACTGTGGCGACCAAACTTGCGAAGCGTACTCCAGTTTGTTTTTAACAAAACTAAATTACAGTTTCTTCAGTAGCAACAAGTTATCAAAGAATTTACAGCAGCGCATGGCAAAACTATAAGCTCTTGAGGCCGAAGCACAAATGTAATGTACATTGAAATTTAAATGGTAATGGAAGTATACTTCAGGATCTTTAAGACTATACACTTTTGTTAAGACTTCACTTCCAGTGGCGTACGTAGACTGTATATAGCTTATTTTACGCCTGCATGAAATGTAACAACATTTCTTAATATTCATATTAAATTATATTTGAAGCACCATTCAATTGTGATATTTAAATTCTGTTGTACGTGCAAAACATCATTCCAAGTTCTAATACGCAAATAAATTATCATATCATCTGTGTATGCAAGTACAGAACATGTTAAGGAAGATAGCAAGTTGCCACGCCAACAATTACTTTAATATTCACCGAAATGACCTGCCCCTTCTTATGGGGTACTCCGGCCAGCGCAATGGAGACGGCTGGGTTCTTATTATTTGGCGCCACTCCTGTTAATTAAGTTTTCCCGAAAAGGCTCACGGCACAGGAGAGCCGAGATGGTTCACCCCGAAAAGTTATCGCTGAGGTACTTCAGACGAGGTGCAAAATTAATGATTTAAAACTATTGTAAAATACATAACTGCTCCTGTGAGTCAAGCAAGAATGAAGTAATTTAAGTAACGGCAACCCAGTTCCGAAAGTTGAGTTTCTTGATCAAGACCCCATGCGCAATCATATCGATTGCGTGACCAAAATCGGTGTAAACCTAACTATGGCAATCCAATTCTTGACAAATAAATTGCGTAAGCATAACGAGGTTGGTTAGTGTTAATAGTTCACGGACAAAACCATTTTGATATGGTAAAATAAAAGCTGTTGTTAAATATGCACGAGTATATTGTTTTCAAAAACTTTTGCAATATTTGAGAGAATTGATATTTCTCTATAATTCTCCACCCTAATTCTGTCACCCTTCGTAAATATTGGACAAACTGTTGTTCATAGCCAACGCGACGGAAATTCAGTTATCCTAATCAAGAGATTAATTATACGAGGCAGGAGTTCAGCTAAAACAACTTTTGCATACCTCACGATCGTACTTGGAATTATCTTATCGCTAGCACTAAAGTCATGAGGAAAGGTGGCCATGACTTTGATCAATTCTTCAGTAACATTGGACAGCACAAATGGAACTTGGACGAGTTCAGTGATAGAATGATATAGTATTAGGTATGCGAGTGGTTCCATGTTTCTTATCCAAATACTTGAATATATCTTTCGGATTGTTTATTAGTCGGAGATTAGAGATTCTTACGTTTAAATTCAATATGGAAGAATTGATTATTAGTAGTTTGCATCGATGTCTGTAGTACGCCTGTAATGGTTTATATAGAACAGTACCAGGAACATTTTTTTATTATTAGTTATTGATAGCTACGAAAATTGTTAACAAAAAATTTAGATATTGTCGACTTGTTTTGTGTTTTGTCTGTTTTTACTTGAATTAAAGTTTTCTTAACCTTATGAGATACTAAATCTCCCATTATATGTCTATCAACTGCTGACGTCATTTCATCTAACGAAGAGATAAGGAATGAAAGAATTAATAAAACGTCTCCCATATAATGTGTTGTTTGATTAGATAAAACGTTTAATTAATTTTGAGTCCTCTTTCTTCGGGTACCAATTTGTAGAGTTATTTTTTTTAAGTCAACAATTCTATTAGCTACCTGATCAAGAAAATTTTCAATCTGTTTCCTTCATTAGCGGGTAGAGATCACACACTCTTAGAAGTACACATACTTCATCAACTATCATGCGCCAATTTACACCACCGGTGGCCATGCTATTAATTGCTTGCTTGTTAAAATATATACACAGCTTACATACGAGGGATGTCCGATTACTAAGGTGCATTTGTGAATTACAGACAGACTTCTTCATTTATAGAAATCAAAAATACACTAAGTAAAAGCGTGAACGTGTTAGGCTTACTTGTTTTTAAAAAAATAAACGAACTCGGTGGTGAGGCCGAGAAAACAAATAAACCTACGGCGCCGATTCTGCTCCTCAACAGAATATTTCGTTGTTCAAAGTACGCTACTTACTTGAAAGGTGCTTCTCCAGAGGTGCTGGCTTGCGGCTAGCTTTGCAGAGATGGGGTGGGTAACTTCATCTAATTCAAACGATCTAAGGGTGGCGCCACCGAGCTTTACACCAGTACTGGACTTGTTTCATAAGCACGGACAAGGCCGAATGTTGGGGGAGTAAGAACGTTTGGCGAAATAAAAGCCAAGGGCACGATTAAATAAACAGAGTATATATATATATATATTACGGGAAATTCGTCAAAGTCGGTAAATACAAGTTCGGCACATACTTTTAAGATAACATCGATAATTCAGAACAAAATATATGATATTTAAGTTTGGATAAATAAACACATCATAAATCGTCAATCGGTCTATTTGATCGATGGACGATAGACATACATTTAGAATAATACAGTAATTTAAAGAGAGAAAATGTAATCTAATTATTGGGTAAAGAAAGGCAAAAATAACAAAAAAGTAACTACATAACTTTGACTCTATATATATATGTATAACAAGAAAATAATAAAAAACTATATTGATGGCGTTAAATTGAAAACTGAATGTCTTTTGATGGTTAAATTTCAACATTACACGGTACAGACCTTGAATCTCTCGCCCGTTGTTAAAGATGGCGCACGCGAATCGTTCGAACAGCATGGAGAATGGCGAGTGTAGGGTGGTTTTGAGATACGTGCGGAGTAAATGGATTGAACTTATCTGAGAAGTGGCTCGCCTTCGTCGTTAGCGGTTCGGGTCACGGTTCCTATATCAGCATCGCCTCGGGGAATTCTCTATAGCCCAATCAGAAACAGTATACAGGATCCTAGGAAATAATTCCGGTCGATCGTAACTACACCTCACAGGGATAGCAGTTACGCGGTACTTGCACACTGCAAAACAAAATATACTAATTTCTAACACTTAACGGACCTTTTGCTAAGACTAGGAATTCGCACAACCTCTGTGTCTGTCGCTTGCCAAGATCTGTTACTTAATTGCGGGGAAAACATCGGTACTTGCGCAAGGGGATGCGTCCCTTAGCCAATCAATTTTCGATCTTACGCGTCGCGCATTATCATTCGCTGGAATGCGACCGCGTGACTCGGGTGGCCCAATGGAATGGCATGACGTCGACATTTAATCATAGAGATTCGCAGAAGAGGGATAGATAGCGCGCGTGGAAATACGCATAGCATTGAATGCTTATGAACTAAGAAGGCCGTGTTCTCGCACTAATACGCGTAGGTGAGAATTGCGGTAAATATTACGATAAATAGTTTGACACCGTTTAAAAGGTTACAAACTGTTAGCCACTTTTCAACGTAACCGCCGCCAATGTTAAGGCACTTATTCCAGCGAGGCACAAGCTGCTGTAAACCCTCTTCGTAAAAGGTGCGATCCAAAATTTGTAAAATACTGCCGTACTTCGTCTTGAACTTCGTCGTCGTCTTCAAACTTTTTACCCGACAAATGAGCTTTCAACGGCCCAAAACAAATTAAAATCAGAAAAAAACAGGTTGCTGATGGTTTTTTTCGCACACCTTCGGGATCATCATTCAGAGCTGTGCGTCCACTTTTGAACTGTTTACACCAAACACTAACTTTTTTTCGGCTCATAACGCTTTCTCCGTAAGTATTCACTATTTTTTATGAATTTCGGTAGGTGTTTCATTATTTGCATGCAAAAGGCGAATGACAGGTCGCACTTCACACTTCGATCGGAACTGACTGGAACTGACATTGTGTGGCTGTCACTGCACGTGTTGTACTGAACTTAAGGCAATGACAATAGCCACCTATGCAGTACATATGCACATCTAAAATGCGTGCACTACAACGACAGCTGGACGTATGTGTACTTCTAAGACTGTGCGAGCTCTACCACTTTCAGTTCTAACAGCATCCAAATCATTTTTAACATTAGCTTTTCATATGAAACAAATGCTAAATATAAATATTTTTTAACATTTAGAATAACATCAACAATGGTGTCTATCCAGCACGTCTATGGACTTTGTGGACTGTTATGTCTATAGTTATTGCAATTCATTACTCCGGATACGAACTACCACATAATTTGGTAACCGAAATTATATCATTTTTACCTGGGTAAGTATTGCAGGCTTTTATCTTTACAAAAATAGGTAATCGACTACAAGATCGTGTTATCGTCCTACAATTTGTGAGGATCTAGTAGTAACTGGTGACATTGCATTATTTTCTAATTATATTTTTACTTAAGTGCTTGGCGTTTGCACAGAAAATACGTCGCTTATATTTGACGATTTGTCTATTTTAAGACTTAACTTGAGTTAGTTACTTAGTTTAGTTAAGTATGTATGATTACAACGAGTCCTAGTGCTATGTTACATGTTAAGCCTTCAATGCAAGATCACTAACCCCTGCTTGTCAATCAAACTATTGCAACGGATGCAAACGGATAATGAAAATAAGAGGTACTCACACTCTGAATACCGACAATCCTGGCAAGAAGGGTAGTATACTAACTTATTGTGTGTTGTAACGGTCATGCCGTTCTTTGTTCTCAAAATGGCATGCTCACATAACAATTCTGCAAATTTCTCCATTAAATTTTCTAGGTAACAGTAAACTATGGATGTGAAGTCAGTCAGGAGATTTGTGACCACCTGGCCGGAAGACATAGCGATCTTGCTCTCAAATAAGGAATACTTTCCGTCACTAATTTTAAGAAATAGTTTGGGTCAGACACGCCAATTCACCTTTATGTTTACAATTGCCAATTACAATTTAATATTAATCTGCATATTATTCATTTCGAAGAAACAGCTCAGAAATATAACATGCAAATCTTCTTGCAAAAAACAGTCCCTTACAATATCCAAAAAACCCAGAAGTTGCAAACTTGCTGTATATAACCAGAGTATGGAGCAAGTTACGAAATGTAAATACCTTGGAGCAAGCAACAGACACATAAAGAAGGAAATAGGTGTTCACACAAGAAAAGCTAGATCGAAATTACTGCGGCTCTCCAATACATTATATGCATATAATAACATGAAGTACCAATAGCAAAATAAGAATTTATAAAACATATACCTAGATTAGATCCGTGATGACATGCAATAGAAAGAGAGGAAAATGTGACAACTAAATGCCTCCTAAAAGCAACTGAAATGCGAGTACTTGATGAATAACAGGCCACACATAATACGATTGAATGAAAAATCAGCAAGAACCTTGGCATGTAAAATTGCTCTATAATAAAAGTTTCCATTTTAACGTTTATAACAATAAAATGGAAAAAAAAACATTCCTGTTTTTCACCAGTCATCACTAAATTCTTGAATGGTGATGAAACATGCGTTTGCTTATTTGTAAAGAAGTAACAATAACAACTTTTAGCCTCTTAAATCTCCAATTTTCGGAATATAGGTCTCCTTATAAAATAATTTACACCCCGTTTTCAGTATCCTAGTTGGTGATGAGTTATCAAGAAGCACTTTTTTAGTCTAAGTAATAATGTTTCTTCAAAACTTCATGTTTATGAGTTGAGCACTCACTCAATCAAGAGCTTGCTTATATGTATGTACAGTTATTCTGACTGTGGTAATTTCAAACCGGACTATTTTCTTCAAAATCCAAAACCACCGTACATAGTGTTAACTGCCAACAAAGGTTACTAGACGAGCACACATTATTACTGTCATCTAGTTTGATATTTTTTGCAGTTTCATTATTGCATCAAAATTATAAAATTCAAATGCCCAAGACCTTCATTAACGGCATCTCTAGGAATCTCTATCCCAATTAGCACAATAGGTATCTGGGAACATAATTACGACTATTAAAATGACTTTGAAGTATATCGCGACATAACATGGGAACGTAAAAAGAACGTTCCTATTACCATATTACTACCAAAATGGAGAATAATTTACGTAGCAGGGTAGTTCCCGCGACCAGCAAATAGTTCATATATGTCTGACGTATATATTTCTTTCTTTCTCTTTCATGTTATCTCCTTAGATTTTGTTTCAAGTTATTATTTCTGTATATGTACACACAAAGCAACTTGCGTTCAAAACAAAATGTTATGGAATATAAAATAAAAGCGTATAAGTATTTTAGAATGAAAAGATTACAAAATATAAAGTTATTTATGCGCGTAAAATTTAAACAAAAGCCAGTTCCTGTAAAACTTGGGGACTATACTTCTAAATTGTTTATGCGCCCTTATAATTTTAATTTTTCCCTAATTTTTTTTTCGAATTTCTTTTTAAATACATAAAAATATGAACATACAATTTTAAAGTCAACATAAATTCAAATTTCTAATCTGAAATAAATTATTAGGCAAGTGTTTTTGAAATTGTTGATAAAAATATCATTGAATAAACTTGTCTATCGCTTAAAAATTTATCATTTTTTAATGTTAATTTTATTTTCTGGATAAAAATGGATTCCCTCAAAAATATTTACTTTAAAGTAACTTAAACTGAAAAATTCCACTTGAAAGTAACTAAAATCAGGCGGCCAGTTGTAAAAACTACAATTAAGCGACTTTAAAGTATCACTTACTATAAAGTTCTCTGCGCTACTGATTTACCACTTTAAAGTCGCCGGAAATTAACGACGACTTCAAAGTTTCTCTTTCACTGTAAAGCCTCGCCGAAATTCTAACCTCACATTTTTTTTAAGTGACAAGTGGTAGTGAAAAATAATGAATACTTTTACGATAGGAAAATATGCTTCAAGTATTCCATTATCTACCTTTGCTCTAAGCAATCTTAATTTTCGGTAAAAAGTTGTAGTATAGCGATAGCTTTTACATATTTTACATATGACCGTTCGCTGTCATACACGTATTACTTTGAAAACACACCGAGTAATCCCTACTTCATAATCATTTTTAGAAGTGATAATTCACATAGAAGTAAATTTACACCACAAAGTTATTTTTAGCAGGTTAAGGAAACGTTATTGGAAGTTGCGATCATTACTTATAAGTCGGGGACTATTAGAGAAAATTTTAAGTCTTTAGAACGTAATAAAAACTTCAAAATTTACTGCAAAGCAATTATTACTTATGGTCGTACCTTGGTAATATGAATTGATAAATATGACTATCGTAATTTACCACTATATCGTGGAAACTTCAAAGTCATTTTATTAGTAAACGGGACGTTGCCAATACCAGTTAATTGACTTTAAAGTTATCTTACTACAAAGTAACAAACTGTGGTAGAAACTACGTTTGGGAGACTTTAAATTTGGTAAACAAAGTAAAAAAGTAATATTTATAGTCGCGATTACGTCTAAGCTACTTCAAATCGGTTCCAGTCTCGGTTTTTGGTGCTTGTTGGGATATTTGTTCTACTGCCGCTTAACCGAATAAAATGTTCTGGTGGGAACAAAGGTTATAAGTTTATAGCCAACACGCCTAAAATATACGGGCAGGTATTCTTTCTTTATCAAGCAATATGCAACAGCTACAATACGAGTATTTCTACTTGAAATCCACAAATACTATATTTTCCAAAAGTTATTACTAAGTTCATTTTGAATCATCAATTCGGTCTTATAACAACGGCCTAATATTAAATTGTTTTAGCACTACCTTAAAATGGGAACTAGTAGCCTGTGCTATAGCGGCGACATTGTTGTGGTTGGCTACCATATACATGGTTAGATACACATTGAAGACACTATTTATGTATAAAGGATGGTTGTACGAAAAAAGGGGTAGAACTATTACCACCAAAACGAAAATCTGGATGATTTTAGTTCATATTTTTAGTGCTTGGAATAAACCAAAATTATATAGCTTACAAGGGTCAATTCCCAAATTACCCCTACCATCTCTAAATAACACCTTAGCAAGAGTATGTGCGTGGATATATAGTCTTTCAGTTTGCTTGAAAATTAAAAAAAAATTCTTTTAGTATCTGCAATCCATACGTCCATTGGTTGACGATGAAAACTATGAGAGAATTAAGGAATTAGCCGAAGAATTTGAAAACGGTATTGGCAAGAAACTTCAAAGGTATCTTATTTTAAAGTCATGGTGGTCTACTAATTATGTTTCTGACTGGTGGGAAGAGTATGTGTATTTGCGTTCAAGATCACCATTAATGATAAAATCAAACGTTTACGGAATGGATGCGCTTGTAAAGCATCCTACAACAAAGCAAGCTGCTAGAGCAGCTTCAATTATTCACAGTTGTCTAACGTTTAGAAAACTAGTTGATCGGCAAGAACTTAAACCGTTACTGATTCAAGAACGCATACCATTATGCTCATCACAATATGAGCGTGTATTCAATACAACAAGAATTCCAGGAATTGAGAGCGATCGCATAAACCACTGGAGCGATTCTAATCACGTTGGTATTTACCACCGAGGCAGATACTTCAAAGTTATTATTAAAAAAGGGAGATTGCTAACGCCAAGAGAAATACAGATGTAAGTGGTAAAATCTTCCGATTATTTCTTTATCTAATTATGAGTTTATATTTAGGCAGCTGCAGCAAATAATTGACGATCCATCCGAACCACAACCAGGAGAAGAAAAGTTAGCAGCATTAACTGCTGGTAATCGTACTGAATGGGCAAAAATAAGAGAGGAACATTTTACCAAAGGAGTTAACAAACTATCTTTGGATGCTATTGAAAGATCTGCTTTTTTCGCAACATTAGACGATGAACCTTACATATATGATCCCGTAAGTGTGAAATGCGTTGATTGTTTTAATAACAAATATCTTCTCATCGCAGAAAAATCCTAGTGCATTAAACAGTTATGGTAAGATTCTATTCCATGGAAATGGTTACGACAGATGGTTCGACAAATCATTTACTCTGTGTATTGGTAATAATGGCAAAGTAAGTATAAAACCAAATAATACTTATATATAGAGGGTAATACATTTAAGGTGGAACAAACGATTATATTTCTCAACAGATAGATTGAAGGTTAGGTCAACAATTTAGATTGGCGTATAGATTTAGATAACCTGAAGAACAAAATGCCGCATGTGTACGGGCAGTTATACAAAGATTTGGAATGTGAGTTGGGCAGTTGAAGACTTTTTGAACACTTTACTATTATTTAGCAGTTTTTTTTACAATCATGAGCGTTTACCACATCCCAACTTTCATTCCTTTCTATTGAATATTGTTCTTGATTTCATTTTCTCCTCCATTATTTTTCAAAAGTAAAAATTTCAACATGTTCTTGATTTTCCCTTTTACCTCTTTTTTGGTTTGGATTTCTATGTACGTAATAGTAATTTATTCGCGTAATTTATCTGCTACAGACTCTTGCACTTTCATTTGATCCCTTATTTGTTCATTAATGCAGTACATACATAAATGTCTTGTTATATGATCGTCTTTAGTACATGATTCCCGCAGCATTCAATTTTGCTTCTTTCCTTTTCGATAATGTTCATACTTCTGATCCATACGTCACCGTGCGCTGAATGAACGTCCTAAAAATATGTTGTTTCGTTTTAGCTGTTACTTCGTCATTCCATAATTTAGTGTGTAGCTGTCTAATAACATTACTTCGTTTTATATTATAAGTTTGAATGTTAGTTTCGTTGAATTGTTGAATATTCATCATTCTGACAATGAACGATAAATATTTAACGACACTCCAGCCTTGCATTCACATAAGATGTGGTATGCAGTCTCTATTGCCTCTTCATACAGTCTACAGGTTGGGTCGTCAATGTCAACTCCAATTTTCTGTAGGTGTTCTTTCAGTGCGCTGTGTCCTGTCAGGAGACCTATTACAGTACGAAGGTGATTCGTAAGATTTAGTAGTTCGTCAGCCTTCTTTACGGATGGCTCCCTAATAAAGGTTTTGCCACGACTTTGCCTAGTTGCATTTTTCCAGTGTTTTTTGTGTTGTTCTTAGACCCATTTTCGTATTTGCCCCTGTACTGTGTTTTTAGACACTCCCAGGGCATGTTCTGGGCGCACATATGACGGCGATGATCTTCGCTAGCTCATAGGCTTTTTATTGGCTGCGATTCCCGAATGCCCAGATACCCACAACAAAGTAAATATATGTATGGGGATCATATGGTCTGTTTTCATTCCCAATAGGTTTCCTCCCACATGATGCCAATTTTGTCATGCCCCAATTCTGCGTATCCGCTGCTTGGGAACCTTAGCAATCGGAAATACTCCATTCTTGCCTTCCACATTATCACCACATTAACTGGTGGGAGGTTTAGAAGGGATTCCATTGCTGCCGTCAGTGTTGTGCGCATTGCTCCTGTTATACCCAAACACGCAAGCCTCTATATCTTGCTGAGTTTGTTGCTGCACCTTTGTCCACCATACCAAGGATGCATACGTAATTATGGATCTATCCACCATGGTGTACGTCCAGTACATCATTCGTGTATTTAATCCCCGTGTTTTTCCATGAGCTCTCCTGGCCAACATAAGTATTGTCTCTGCCTTGGTTTTGACGCTCTGAAACTGTCTGTGCCTAGGCTTACTTGTTTCAAAATAAATAAACCTACGGCGCTGATTCTGCTCCTCAACACAATATTTCGTCCTTCAAAATACGCTACTTACCTCAAAGGTGTTTGTCCAGAGGTGCTAGCTTCGCAGAGATGGGGTGGGTAACTTCATCTAATTCAAACGATCTACGGGTAGGCGCCACCGAGCTTTACATCCGTACTGGACTTGGTCCATACGCACGGAAAAAGCCGGATGTTGGGGGAGTAAGAACGTTAGACGAAATAAAAACCAAGGGCACGGTTAGATAAACAGGGTATATATATTACGGAAGTTCGCCAAAGTCGGTAAACACAAGTACGGTACATAAACGATCACATTGATAATTCAAAACAAAATGCATAACACTTAAGTTTTCACGAGTAAACACATCAACAAATCGTCAAATCGATCTGACACACATTAGGTGACACATGTGTCATAGTGGACATAGTATAACAATAAACATACATAAATACACAACAAGTATCCGTCAAATAATATGTAATCAGTTTCAAGGTGGTTAAGTTATATGCCGGGATCGGTGAAATGTTGACAGACGGAATAAAATAAACAGTATCCTTGACTAAACTAGTAAATGCTTAATTACAGTTACAAAAAGTCTACATGACATTTTACATAACGGAAGGAAAGAAAATAGTTAGTGATTACGATGTAATGTAATGTAATGTAAATGTACAAATAACCACGTTGCTACGTGTCGATGCACGGCTTGAGTTCATTGACCTTCACATGCACCGGTTAACAAGAAACAACTGTTTATATTCAGAAGATCGGATATCCGACTTTCCTTACATTGATTATACAAATCTTGGTAAATCACACGTTATTCTGTTATCAGGTGGATTAAACGTTACACGTAGTATACATTTCAATAAAATCACTTAACAGGTAGTTATCAAGTAGGAGTTATATATATGCAAAGGAACGAGAATGCCTCACACGACTAGAAATTTGTCAAGATTACGCTAGTAGTGAAAATATCTGGATTACTAAAATATATGATTTAAATTTATAACCAAAACGTTAAATTCAGTTACAAATGCTTACACATACAGTACATGACTTTACTTATGCAAATTTTAAAATCGTATTATAATAAATGTGATTTCGTAGCGTCGCCAAGATGGCGGTTGGGGAACGCCGTTACGGTCTTTATAGTCTACGTCTGTTTACAAAGTGTCGAGGTATTTCGTGAGCCTGGCGACTTGCGTGTATAAACCCTTCCTCATTTTTCATTCTGGCTTGGGACAGGCATATGGCGGAATTGCAAGAAAAATTAACATTAACTACTTATAAATAAAATATCTGTTGTTTTCATTTTAAATTACAACAAAAAAATACTTGTAATGCAAACCTTTATTGATACAATAAAATGTCTTAAAAACCACCTCTTATTTTCCTTTAGTATCAGACTTTTGGAACAGCGAATATCAAATCTATCGCGTGTTTTGGTCCGGTTACTTTATGTGTTACCCCGGTGGAATACGCAGTGTATTATGGATGCTCACTCGCGGCGTACTACTGAGGTCCCTTCTATGCAGGATTACTCAAAAGCCATTATTATTATATGCAAGACCTTCCCAATCTGAAACCGCTTACATTTGTGATAAATATAGAAATAATAATTAATAATAAACCGTTACCACAACAATAAAATTAAACTTGTATACGTATTTTGACAACTGTGTTTCATTCTCATGTGGTAAGGGTTTTTATTTTTATAGGTATAACAAAAGGGGACGGTCCCTTTTGTTACATATTTATTTATACATGTTTTGATTTTCATGATTCACTAAATTCTGAAATGAATTGGCATAAATACCCACCTATTTATAAAACCGCATAAAATACTATTAATTGCCTACCTTTTTTCTTTTTCCAGATGGGCGTGAATTGTGAACATACATGGTAAGGCAAACTTGAAAAGAGAAAGTTTATGACCTTGAGTGATTTTGTTTCTTTCCTTATTCCTATACTTTACATATGTATTTCTCTATACCACCAAAAACCCACAGCTAGGGTTTACTCAATAATTAACAGAAAAAAATTATTAATTTACTGAAAATTGACTCAACGTAGAAGTTTGGATATGTACCTTTAGCCAGACATTGTACATTAATATTTAAATATCAAATTACTACGGAATATTAAGTATCCCTGAAGAACACACTGACACCGTCTTAAAATCGTTCGGTCGATAAATTTCAGTAAAAAGAATCAAAATACCCTTACCTGAATACGTATTTCGGCAATGAAGTTGCTCTCCTCAGTATAAACAACAAAGTAACAGGAGATAGTGGTTATTTATTACAATGGTACCGGGTAATCAATCGAAATTATAATTAGAGCAAGCCGTGAATATTACAACTTACAATTAGTACACCTCAAATTATAATAATTGTCACATTTGTAAGAGTCTAAAATACTCAATTTGGAACACAAAACTTTTCTTACTGGAAGTTATTTAAAAAACTATTCGTTTTCTTTGAAATTAGTTGTTTCAGTATTAAGACATTCATCAAAATCAATTAATTTTAACAAAAAAATTTAAGGCAACATAACATAAAATTATTGTTTGTCAGTTTTTGATACATTGAAATTACTAATTAAGCAGTGTAATAAACTTCGTGGCAAAACATAAAGTCTACCCCAACTATAAACTTGAGTCAAAGTACCCAGATTATGTACATATCATGGTACAAGGGATTCCTTTACTTTGAAAATGACATAAATAAAATCATGACTAATATGCCTGGTTTCATCAATTCAAAATTCAATTACAGAATTATACGATAAACGTATCACACATCAGAAGTTATATTTTTCATCATCCCCCGCAATGCATTATCTTAGTTACTAATTTGTTGAATTAAAACTTACAGGACCCAAAAATATAATAAAACTAATTTGCTGTGATACGAATACAACACTATTAAACAAATACGAGTTCCTTTAATCATCAATAGGTAGCGGTATACATTTATTAAAAGATAATTTTAATATTTAAAACACCTATGGCACATATATGATCAAGGTACACGCATATTCGTTTAGTGAAATTATAGTACCAGTATCCTTTCTTGCTTGGGCAAAAATTTTAAAAAATATATAATCTGAAATAATTATATATTAATTACAACCTTGATTGTAGGGGTGACGCAGCAATTATAACACAAATTTGGGAATTTATAATGACTGAAGAACTTGGAGAGAGGTAATTTTTGATTTAGAATAGTGCGATCGTAACGATATAAATTTCACAAACGAAATTATGAAAATCATACAGAATCGTGTTCCTATTTCAAACCGATTCTCGCGCATGCGTAGAAGGTGCCCAAAAATAGGTGGCGTTGTCAGGTGCATACTATTGCTGGTTCTTAGAGGTTAGCGCCTTAAGCGGTGTAAATTTGAACTACTTTTGAATTTTTTAACAGTATTGCATTTCTATCGATTCTTCCACCAGCATTGAAAAATTGCTCTTAAACCGTTAAAAAACGTTGGGCGATTCATAATCATTTTATCAAATTTTATTTAAAAAAGAGTTCCAATGCGTATCATATTTTGCCTGGAAAGCGCCTGTGATAAAACCCTCGGAATTTCGAAATCACAGTTAAACAAAAAAATATTCACTATGCCCGCCATCTTGCCGTTTTGCGCTGTCAAAGTTACACGTAATTTCCATGAGTCGTCGAGGCCCTAATTTTCGTTTTAGATCTTTCGGAATGCGTATTGACGCCTAAACATCTCCCCCGCGTTTTGCGATGCCCCCCAGATCCATTTACAGTCGAAAATGCCCCGAAATATTGTTCCAAAATATTGATGTCCGCGAACGGAATTTGTCTGACGTTTCTCGAAGACGGAACGATCTGACGGCCAGCCAATGTGAGAGCACCGGCCACTCGCAGCGCGGTTCCACTGGGCGCGATTAATAAGCAAAAATTCTTCCGGGGGGCTACTTGAGGGCCTATCGACATTTAAATACTCCTATGGATTTCCCAAAAATACCCGCAATCTTGGAAAAATACTCGACCGATAATACGATCCGAAAAAAAGACAATCCCTCGACTGGCCGAGGCCGGCAAAGTTTTGCGATTTCTGACGTATGCGCGCCCTTTGGATGCCTTTTAGTATATATAATAATATTCTTTTTAGATTTAAATTAACTTGTTCTTTATTTGTTTGACTATTTATTTTGAATTAAATACTGTTCACTGTAACAGTCGTAGTCGCCAGTCAATTAAGAGACTCCAATAGTCTCCACAATCTTATACATCAATATTTACGTAAACAATAAATATTTAGCATTCTAAAATTAATACATTATCACTACATTATTGTATTATATTATTTCATTACAGATATAGTTAGAACGCCCTTAGAACAAAATCGGTGCTGATATAGAAATATAATTGTTTACTATCTTTTAACAATATGTTTATGAAAGAAAGCCAACGACGTGGATTTTTAAATTCAAATTAGTTCGGCCAAATAGATCCAGAAGTATTAAATGAAATCTGACAACACTGACCACCATTGCACATGCGAATTACCGCGACAAAGGGAGCACGATTCTGCAGTATTACCGAAATTATTAAAATATGTATATATAATTTGATGTAACATATGTATTTTAGCAAATAACAATTGTCAATTTTCTAAACTAGTCAATTGTTTTCTTCGCCAGATTTTCACAAAATGGTGATTTAGTGGGTGAAATTCAAGAAATCCCACCTCCTCCAATTCGTCTACAATGGGACATAAAATCTGATTGTGTGAGTCAAATAGAAAACGCCGCTGAAAGTGCTCAGAAACTCATAAACGATTTAGATTTGAATATATACGCCCATGATAAGTATGGAAAGGGCTTCATTAAAGGTTGCAAAGTTAGTCCTGATGCTTATATTCAGATGGCACTACAACTCGCCTACTACCGGGATGTTGGTAATTCCTGTTTAAGTTATGAAGCATGCACAACTAGGTTGTACAGAGATGGGAGGACTGAAACTGTTAGACCTTGTACTATTGAATCGTGCACTTGGGTTAAAGCAATGGAAAGTAAAATAACATCCAACGAAGAAAAAATCAAATTACTGCGCGCAGCTTGTGATAAACACCAAGTAAGAAAACCAAGAAATAGAAACTATATTAATAATACATATATCACCATAATAAAATCTTGCAGAGAAATTACCTTGATGCAATGTGCGGAAAAGGAGTAGATAGGCATTTGTTCTGTCTATATGTGATATCTAAATACCTAGATGTGGAATCTTCATTTTTGCAAGAAGTACTGAGCGAACCGTGGAGGTTATCGACATCTCAATCTCCCCTTAGCCAGGCCGGATTAGATTTCAAAAAACATCCAGAATGTATAAGCGCTGGTGGTGGATTTGGTCCAGTTACTGATGATGGTTATGGCATTTCATACATAGTGGTAGGAGACGATGCTTTGTTTTTTCATATATCAAATAAGAAAAGCAGTAAAGTAACTGTAAGTACCTACTAAAAATAAATGTATCAATGATTCCATAAAACTTCATGATTTTTCTTCTTCTAAACATCAAAATTTATGAACATGCCTATCTATCCATATGTCCAAAGATTTGTCTCTTTTTCACAAAAGATTTTATAAGGCTAGTTGCTCATTTAAGACTTACTTATAATCACGGAATAGATAGATTATTATAAAGATCTGGCGACACATATACGGGACGAGCACTAGCCGTGTGCAACACGAGTTCCATACGGGACACGTATCGTACTCATGTTGTAGACCTCGAAGCCACACTGTTACGGGACACGTACGTATGTACGTACGCAATTGTATTTGCAATTGTGTTGGTTAAAATTAATACTGACCGCAGGATACAATCAAAACATCGGTGTATGGTATCGGTCTTTTTCCCAATGGATCTTTTGTAAAAAGTCTAAATTCCTCTGTGCGTATACATCAAGAATTCTCCTATAACATTTTTTGGCTCTTTTTATATTAACACGTGTGGATGATTCATTAATGATAGACGATGCATTTTACTTTTTATTGACAACAGTTGTGTTTATATAACGACAATATACATGCGCTTTCGCAACTAGAGTACGTTTCAATAGAGAAGGGTACATCACGTCATTAAAACCTGCGCGAAGTATGACTTGAACACGTTGATTATTACCGGGCGCCAGTGTTCGTTACTTAGCAACGATGCACCCGCTACCAATATTCGTACATTGCGCATGTGACGTCGTGTACCATTCTCTATTGAAATGAGCTTTACGTTGCACGAGTTCAAAACTCGTACGACAGAAAGTAAATGGCTCGTTGTCGTTGACGAGATCCGTACGCACCCCGTGCTCGTCTCGCAATCGCAACGCACATGTGTGGCCTATCTCATTTAAGCCTGTGTTATTACTTGGGAACGGACGTCGTGCGAGTCTCTTGCGAGACTCCTGTCGTGCTTGTCCCAAATATGTGTGACCAGAGCTTTATTAGTTTTTATTACTATTTTTGCTATCCACGATCTTAAATGGTGCTACTGCTTTAACTCTGCTGTTTTATAAATTTTTTCATTTTTATATAACAATTCCTGGAGCTAATAGTGTTTAAGGATTTTGTTGAGACATTCCTCTCCTGGCAGGATGTTTCCTTCATTCGTTCTTTTTACTTTTTTACTAATAACCAATCCTTATGTGAATAAATCTTTCATCTCAAATCAATTAGTATTTATGTGTGATGCTATTTTTTATGTGGTAACTTTAATATTAATTTTATAAAAGTTAAACATCGGTTTAACGATATTATTCACTCTTTTAACCTTTATTTTCTGTCGTTGACCCCACTAAGGTAACTGTTGATTCTAGTTCATTGATAGAAGATTAGTGACAATATAATCTTGACAGATAGTTCTATACCGCCACGGTCTTGAATGTTGATTTATGTGACCATAAAGCACAACAGCTCTGCTGCTTTAACTTACTCAGTAAATATTTTGAAACCGTATACAGAAGGCATTTTCTGCGAACGAATATACAGCGCTTCATTGATTTAGTGTCTATAGAGTCTTGGAGTAGCATATCCGAGGGTTCCAGTGTGAATGTAAATTTCCAGTATTTTTTTGATCTGTTCCACGCATACTTTGATAAGGCTTTTCCACGTCGTAAAAGAAGTATTAAAATCCAATAAATCGTGGATACCGCAGGAAGTTCGTCATTCTTCGGATGAATTGCAATTTTGGTATAAACTTTGTAAATTTGGACTTTTAAGTGAATTCTATTCATAATAAACTTAGTGACACAAAGAAGAAATTTAACAATAATTTGTTACAGAAGGCAGCCAATAAATCTGAATGTGCACGGCAAATAATTAATACAGAAGTGTACGGTACAGTATATACTATACTGCATTCACAAGATGTGTCGGTCCGGTCGAAGTCGGTACAAAAGAACTACACTGCACTTGAAATCCGCAGTCGCCAGTCGCTGCGTAATATGGAAATAAAAAACCGTTATCATTCCTTGCTTTATTATTTGATTGTTATGATGATACTCCATTACTTGTTTTATTTTAATTTTTCTTTAATACAGACTATTTAAATTTAGTTTTAAATAATTATCTATAGGCACTCTCTTCCATCTAAATTTTAAATAAACAATATTTTACGAACTCCAAACGTAAACATCGACACAGATATATACATAAACATGACTAGAATCGTTTCTTGAAAGACTACTTTCATAAGACAGATCGAGAATGAATTAGTTCGCAAAAGGAACTAGATTGCCCATCTTTACTCGGGAATTGCTGGTATTTCTTGTAACATACTGGGACACGTTGCTAAATTTGCGTTTTTAGGGGTATATTTTCTGGCATTTTAAAAACGGCAAAAGTAATACCAGTTCACAAGAAAGGCGACAAGCAATTAGTTTTATCTTGTTTTTCAAAAGTATTCGAAAAAGTTATGTTCTTCCGTATAGTGTCATTTTTTTGATACATTTTATATAATATCGGGCAGTTAGTTTAGTTTCGTTAAATCTCGGTCTGCTCACAATGCTTTATTTGAAGCTCTTGGTCATGTACATGATCTTTTAGATGGCGGCAATCGGTTCAGCAATCTTTTTTCATTTGTAACAGTAATTTGATACTGCCAGTCATGATCTTCTGCTACATAAGCTATCCCTGTATGGTTTGGGAGGGTGTTGTGATCAATGGTCAGCCCTTGATATATAAGACGTACCTCAGGATCGATTTTAGGCCCACTTCTGTTTATTTTGCTAACGGCTTGAGCGATCGTTTTCCTGATGAAGTCTCCTATCAGTTCGCGGATAACACCACTCTGGTACTTTCGAATCATAATGATGGAGATATTTCTCTCCGTTGGTAGTGTCTATTGCGATTGTATGCCTTCGTGGTGTGATCGCAATGGTCTAATACTGAATGAAGCGAAAACTGCATTGTCGAACTTTAGTTCCTCTAGACGCGGATAGTTCTCCACGTGTTCGCTTGCGCAGTAAGACGGCGCCTGTATCGTGAGATGTTGAAATTCTTAGGTTTAATTCATCGCTATTGTGGAATCACCATATTTTAGAACTATGCTCGAAATTATCACCACTGAACTACGCATTACTCAAACTTTGAGACTGTGCTGGTATCTATGCTTTGTCGATGTTCTATCATGCATATATTTCGTCTCGCCTGCGTATTCAGTTTTGGGATCAATCCGCTAATTTTTCACGGTGTCTTTTTCTACAGAAACGTCTAGTAAGAACAATGCTAACAACGGGGATTTCCAATTCTAGTCGACCGGTATTTAGAGAATATTGGATCATCTCATTAGATCTCTGTTTTTGTATGAATGTGCCGTATACGCAAAAAATACGATAGGTACTTTGATTGTAATATTAAATTTAACAGGACTTATGATAGACGAGCTAAGCGTAACTATTCTGTAGCAGTCCTAGGTACATACATCCGCATAAAAGTTTTTAATAAAGTACCCCGAGAGTTAGGAGCGTTGGATATACAAGCATTCAAGAAAGAAACAAAAGAGTTTTTATTGAGAATCGCTTTTATAATATTTCTGAATACCTTAGCTTAATACGTGGCTGGCTAGTAACTGCTAGTCATATTTTCTCCTTTTTAATTAACAAAACCGATAATCATATGATTGCATGGTGAATTATTATTATCTGTATTTTTGTAATGAATGCCTTAAAACAAATAAATGTATTTTTTAGGATTGTCACAGATTCGCAGTAAATTTACAAAAAACCTTGGAGGATATGAAAAATATGTGGGCAGAGCCCTGTAATTACACATAATAGCACGTCATGTATGTATAATGTTCATTGGTGGAAAATAAAATATTTACTAAACATATGTATTTTCACTTACCCAAATCTACAATTATATACAGCTGAATTTGATTACTTTTGTAGTAAAGCTAGTGCGTTATTTAAAATAAAATGGATCATCACAAAGCGACGCTGTTATTAGAATGGAACTCTATTTCAATTTTCTATTGTTTTTGAAATTATGTAATATGTAAAATATGTAACAAACACCATCATAGTTACTAAAATAACTGCATTAATAAGTTTACTTGAGAAGATATCTTTGATGAAATAAAATTTTAGGTTTACTTTACCGCATTAAAACTAAAGAAAACTTCACCATATGCCTGTCCCAATGAAAAAGGAGAAGGGGAAGGAGTATCAACCTCGTTAAAAAACCAGGTCTCATCTGACCCAGATGGGAATAACCTGTTATAGAATCTCTGCCTAGAATTACAGGTACCCCAATCCAGCGGTGTTACGCGACCACTGCCAAATGATGGAAAGCACCGGGAGGTCAAAAGTGTTGCTAACGCAGCCTCCGAGATACCCGGCCATCTGGGGACCATATGGAGGGCAAATTTAAATCAATATCAACACCAAAACAGAGAGAATAGGAGAGGGAGTAGATACCTCTTCTGCTGGGACTCCGGAAACAGATATCACTGTATTGGAAGCTACGATTAGACAAGACAACGACAGCTCGGACTGCAGGAACGTCAGAAGGTAACGCTGTCTGGTGCTCGGCTCAGGAAACTGAGAAAGCACCAGAAAATAGCAGCAGGAACGTAGATGGAGCAAAAACCTCCACACCGAGAAAACCAAAAAATCCAAGGTGGGAGGCAGAAGTCAGGCCACTAAGGATGGGGAAAAGGAAAAACCCAAAGCGGGAGACAAACAACCAAGGATAGTAAGAGGAGGGCCGAGGGCAAAACGATATCCCGCGAGGACTCCAAAATACCGCCGCAAGCCTCGAAGAAATCGAAAGGGCGCTTCAGCGAGGGGGTGTCAAGACTGTGAGAGATTCCACCCTGAATCAAGAGCAGGGGCATCTGATTCAGAAACTACTCGTGAATGCAATGGATGATGCCCCTAGTAGAAGCACCAATCCATTGTAATTCACCAATCCATTCAGTGGAGGAGTCCTATGGAGGAGTCCTATGGTGACCTGCCACAACGAAGCTACAAAAACCTGGCTAATAGCCACAGTGGCATCCTTGCGTGAGAGGCTGGCTGCTGCTCAGTAAACAGGTGGAGAATGATGGCACGTACATGACATTCTCCATTGAGGCCTCGGCAAAAAACCAGTACCGGATTTTCTTCAATCTCGGGAGGCTTGTTTTCAAGGTTTTAAGAGGATTTGATGGCCAAGACAAGAGTGATCCAGGCGAACCTCCAGCATGGCAAGGCAGCCTCGGCAATCCTTGCTATAGCAATGGAGAATTTCGACCTTGCCTATATTCAAGAACCCTGGGTTAATTTTTATTATTTTACGGACGGCTGTCGTCATCTAGTTGCGGTATTCCGGTCACGCAAATCGATAATATCGATCTACACATCAGTGTTCCGCTCGTCATTGTTAAATGGGGTGTCTATTTCTATGCTATTTACGACTTCTGCGTGATAATAATAATAATAATAGTAATGAGAAGAGTTGGGTTAGATTTTGTCAGTTAAGTTGTGGCAGAATTGCCGTTTTTGATTACATTGCCTCCGTTAGTAAAACGGCATGTGGTTTATTACCGCCATAATTGCGAAGAGTTCGCTGAGCGTCGTATTGAGTCAGCGCATGAGTCAACCGCTATGGTGCTGGTTATAGTAGTGCTCTTTGATTTTGTGTTCTTTTGAGTGTTTTAATTCGATTAAATTAGTGTTTCCTGT
>JARFOC010028531.1:0-64176 GCA_031763485.1 Osmoderma eremita
TTGGAACCATTTTCGAGCAGATCTTTCTCATTCCCAATTCATTGGTCAAAACTTGATGAACGGTAGTGTGAGACAAAATCAACTGTTGCCCGATCATTCAGATCGTCAACCGACGATCTGAACGCACAAGATCGCGGATTTTGTCGAAGTTGCCATCGGTTCTTGCAGTTGAATGCCTTCTGCTGCGTGGCTCATCTCCCATCGGCTCTCTTCCTTCTGAAAATGCCCTAAACTACCGAAAAACCTGGCCTTTTGACAAAACACTGTCCCCGTAGGCCTGCTGCAGTTTTACAAAAGTTTCTGTTGCACTTTGCCCAAGTCTGAAGCAAAACCGGACAGCACAACGTTAATTTTGCCATAGTAAGTACGTTTCCTAAAATTTTATGATTGGAAGGATGATCAACTTTCATAAGTGTCGAAAATTTTACAAGGCAACGTCCCCGATCCAGGAATTTCTGAATGGAATACAATTTTGCAGGTATATGCATATGTAGGTCTATTGGAAGTATATACATATGAAAAACCATTTGCCATTTCGGCCACCAAACGGTTTTTGGGAGTGAAATTGACGGTTGAAAATTAAGGTGGTTCTCATCTTTCATTAATAAATTCGCATCGCCATCGTATCGTATTGCTCGCGTATCGCTATTGTATCGCCCTCGTATCCTGTTGCTATCGTGTCGCCATCGTATCGTATAGATCTTTATCTTTTCAAATCATTAATGCGTATTTTTACAAACTAATTATACTTTGTGTATCAGAGCATTTCTCGGGCATGTCACAAATAAATAAACAATTTTCTTGCAGATGTAATTAATCAACACAAGAAAACAACTATAATACTCGGATGTGATTAGAAATTTCCGTCACATGTTCGCAACTAGACCACAGAATTGAATGCGTGTATGTAGGCTCGATACAATTTTTGATCGAATGCCTTAGGCCACGCCAACCAGCCAATTACGGGTACTTTCACAGCAGCAACCAGGCGGATATCTGCGTATCTAGCTGAAGGTCGAGTGGTACAGAAGGCTTCCAATCATGTTAGTTGTATGTGTACTTCGTAGGATGGATACACAAAAAAGGTTTTCTTAAGATCCCAAACGTGGTAAAAAAATTCGCTGAATTTCCAGCGCTCGATCTGTGCTTAACAAGATTTAGTTGCCGTTACAAATATAGAAGAAAGAAAAAGTGCAACATACGGAAAAGTTATACCGCCTATTAAAAAAAAAAAACGTTCATCTCGCTTCGCGAAGTGGAACGTTGTAGCTTTCTTAAACACGTACTCCTCAACTTAGCAATGGTACTTCGCTAGCAATTTATTTTTATGAAACCTTAAATTTTCATTGAAGAAATTCCTATTAAAATTGAAATAAAGTGTTAATTTTTTAACCTCCTAACTATGACTGAAAACTGGTTTGCAAATTTGTCAAAAAAATTGAAACTTAATACTTTATTTGAGATTTTAAATTATTCACTTTTTTATTCGTTCTTGCAATATTCATTATACAATACTAACCGATCAATGTTGTAACTATTACAGATGTAGGTTTACCATATATGTATAACCATAGACTAGAGATTTTTTTTAGAGATTGCAATTAAAATTGGCTCTACAGAGTGATGCATTCGTGTGGCAAAGCTCGATATATCCGTTATCACATAAGATATCAAAACAACTTATTTACGATAATTGTAAACAGTCTTAAACTTAACATTTAAAATTATTCTCATATATACAGGCTGTTTCGTTTCAGAAACATACGTTTTCTTAAATGGAACAGCCTGTATATTATTCCAGATTTGCATTAAGCCCATGGCTCACACTTCTAATGTACAATTTCATTGAATTATACAGCGTGTTTCAGAAGCTATGGTCAATTTTATATGAAAATCACTCAAGTTTAAGATTTTGTATAAGGACCAACCTGTATTGTATATCATAAAAAGAAAGAATAGTTTAGGTAAGTTTAGTATACTTACTAAAACCGCTCTAAAGTCATATTTTCTAAGATATTTTAGTCTTTTTGTAAAAGTGAGATTATTTGAATTTTTTTAATAACGACTTGATCATAGAAAAATGACAATAAGACAATAAGTCTTAGGTCGTAATTACTAATCAGGAGATTATGTAATTGGCCCACACTTTTTGGAAGGACGAGCGAATGGTCAAGTTTAATTAGACTTTTTAGAAAATCATTTACCGTTGTTATTGAAAATGTTCCTCTAAATCAGCCATGTCAAACATGCGGCCCCCTGAGCATTTTCCTGCGGCCAATTTTGAAAAAAGATAATGTGGCCCGCGAGTGTGTTAAAAACCGTTTTTTTTAAATATCTTATATGATAACGGATATATGGAGCTTTGCCCCACTATTACGTCACCCTGTATATGTATAAGTGAATGTTCTCATGGACATCTCTAATATTAACTCTCCGCGAACACACAAAACAAATGCATTTCCCTTCGCATATAATGCACTATGTATGTACAAATCGACGATTGCAAACTTGTTCTGGTTTCGTAAGGGTTATTCCAAAACCCGATCGCCTTGAATTTGGATCTGCAAAATATGAGCAGCTTTAATGTAAGCTTAACTTTACTGTCTGTAATAATTTATTGATCATTCATGATATTCAAAATATTCATTGGTCGTGTACGCAGTCGCTTATAAAACGAATAAAATGTTGAAATATTTAGTAAATTCTTGCGGTTATAGTTATAAAAAGCTTCCACGCAGTTTAATATTTGGAAATACATACCTACACTCTATGGGTTTAGTTACTTGAAATCCATTGAATTTATTGTTCTATATTTACTATACCGTTGTTTGTATAAAGTTATGTAAGATTAATATTATTAGATATTAATTTTTAACACGTGTTTAACTAACTATATCATGCCAAGGAAACTCCCTTGATTTTATTTATTTATTAACTAATCATACTTTTCAGCACGCAAAAGAGGTTACAGGAATGAGAACAGTAAACAAGAACATTGCTAATAGTAAAGTCACACCAAAATCTCGTTTCGTAACCAAAATTTGGGATACTCTCTAAACAAAATGATGCTAATCAAGAAAGACATTTATAAAAGAATAAACATCTACATAAATGCAGCAAGTGATTGTGAAAGCGAAGAGAAAGGTTATTGAGCACGCGTGTCTAACAAAAGAATGTAATTAAAGCAGGAAAAATTAGAGAAAATATGGAATATCCTAGCAATTGCATTATGACAATTTTTATCATTCTCAACGAGTATTTAAATAATATGCATATGAGTGAGTATACATGTGTAGGAATTTTCACGAAATAGGTACATCGTATTTTACAGAAATATCATGTTATTTTTTAACTTTCCCCATTTATCATCTCTTTCATTTAAACAACGGACCTGTGTATCTGTGCCGGACCTTGCAGAGGCGTGTTAGATTGTTCTCACCGAGAGGGGAAACGAAATGTGAAGACATAGATACACATACATATGTATAAAAGAGCGCTTAAAAGAGAAAATGATCTAAAAGTGAAATGACAGAATAAGGTTGACGAAATACCTGATACGTAAAGATATAAAAACATGTAGATACATATATTGCCGTGTTTCAAAAGACACCAACTACAAAAACAAAGCTTTGCGGTAGTTCTTTTGTTATGTTCACCAGATGCAGCTAGACAACCACGGAAAGTTTAATGAAAAATACATATATAAAATATTTTATGTAAATATCATTGTTTGAATCACCATGCCAAGCAAAAGCAATGAGGGATACAAGCATTAAAGACGGGCCGCCCCAATCGTTGCTATGAGTCAAGAAATACGCCATCTAGCGGGCACAGGTCAAGCCCCAACCGAAATAGAGGTCGCAATGCAGTTAACTGATCTAGCTCGGACATCAGCCCCGCTAGACCGACTGGGGTTTGCAATAATCTCTGTGACGCATGAGTGATGATAGTTGGTTTAGCATTCGGAAGGACGCTGACGAGTAGAAACTTGAGTCCGGCTTTAATGATTCTTCCCCCTTGCTTGGTATGGTGATAGCTAATCTACCGGCCCGTGGAGATCTGTGTTAACGTGTGATCCTTATTGGCGTCGGTATGACCAAATCAAAGGGATTTCTACCAAGGTAAAGTTCAATTGAAGTATATAAATATATTAAAAATACGTAAATTTTCTTTCTGAATGTCTCTGGAGTTTTTTTTTAATGGGACGGTGTACCCAACGAGCAACAGGCACCTCTCCGTAGTACACTGATGAGGCCGTAGTAGCCCGACATATCTGTCTATGCGTGGGAGTGTCTGTTGCTACACAATCAGAAGTGGTGTGTGATACCGAAAGTTTATTTATATACTTTTAATATACTTATAAACTTCAATTGAATTTTACGTGCCGGATATTGGTAGAAATCTCTTTGAATATAAGTTTACTAAATCAAAAATGCTACTACACTTCTTTTAGATCACATTTTTAATTTTACGTTTTATATGTCCATTATTCTTAGAAACGTAGATTCTAGAAGAACTGTACAATTTTTAATTATATATTTTTTGTTTTAGGCTTGTTTCTCTTATAATAATAATAATTGATAAAGAACTTTATTTATTTTTGTAAAATCTTTATCCCAGTAAATAAACATTTATCACAGACTATCATCTGATGTTGGTAATAAATAACAAACGTTTGGTTATACAAATTTTTCATTGTACATAATAAAATGAAAATAAAATTAAGACAATAAAATGAAATTTTGCAAAAATTTTAATTTTATTTTAACTGCTTTTTATGCAATAAGACTAAAGGAAGCAATACAGTGAACACAAAAAAAAACAAATTTTTTAAAATTATTTAAACGGAAACATATCAAATATCAAGAATGTAGTACAAAAACGGGGTAATTACAATTTTGCAACCCATCACTGGAACTCGAACGTTCAAACTTAAGAAACAAAGGTCTCACAACCTGTACAGAGTTTTGTATAGAGTTTGAAAATTATATAACTATAGCCTATAATTTATTATAATTTATAATACTTACCTTAGCTTGTCTTAAAACATCTAACCTACAAACCTTAAGCCCTAAAAGATAGATAAACGTTTGCACACATGCATACATACATACATAGAGAGTGAATTCTTGTCAGCTGCGGACAAGTTCAGTAAAGAGTAAAAGAAACGGCTAGATGTTTGAGTTTGTTAGAGCAGAATACGCAAGACTCTGCTGTGCGGACACTGGCGAATGTGTGGCTTGCTTCACCTCTATCTAAAGCATAGATTAATCCCAGAAGTACATTTCTTGTCCGACATATCCCGTCCATGCGCAGCGACGAGCACGCTCACTCGGTATGTAATATTGACACTACGAAATAAGCTATCAAACACATTTTATATTCTATTTCTTTTTGTTTTACAAATGCATCCAATATCAGATCCGTAATATTATACTTATAAACAACATTTTTATATATTGAGTCAGGCGGAAATAAAAAATAGAAATTATAACTTACAAATAATTGGATTGATATTTAGAACGTATGAACCCGGACGAGGAAATGAGCTAATACACGTATGTATGTCTAATGTTTTAATGATTAATAAAATCTATAATTTTCTACAGATTTATTGAGCGGATATTGGGACCAGCATAAGTATAATTCCGTACCACTCTACATTCCGTGCAATTATTAGAGCAAACGCGAAATGATACCTATAATATTTTGCGTCTAATTCCACTGTCGTTTCAGTTTATACAATCCTCCTTTATCTGTATGTTTTCAATTGTATGTTCATATATTAATTTTAAACAAATATGTTCGGTCATCTCGCAACTCTGCAACTAATAGTCTCCAACTAGGGATAACCTACAAATCTCTCTCTTTAAGAAACTTCATTGTTACTTTGTGGACCTTGTCTTTCTAATAATAATAATAATAATAATAGGGTGTAATAATAATACGAAATAGGAAGTATATTTGAACTGCATATGAGAGGCTTCCTCAGAGACTGTACATTAGTGTGAAACTCATTGTCCGAATCTTTTAAGAAGATCCTACTTGTTGTTTGTTTGTTTGTATCCTAACGCAGAGACTTAACACTGCGGCCTTGAGGCCTATCCTTGTATATTTATTTCCTATTTATCACTCTACATTAGGTTTGTGTAAACGTGTATTGTGTGCGTGTAAAGTGTATGGCTTGTTACTGCCTCTCCTCATCGTAAGAAGGCAGCAGTCTTGCTTTATCCTCAACACTGAAAGGGTATCGGGAGAGGTACCTACCACCCTTACTGCGACCGATCTTTATAAAAATCGATTGTCACAACGGAGATTCGAACCATTAGCATCCGCTACAGATGCCTAATAGTGCTCTTATCACTGCGCTATCACGGCAGAGGATCCTGCTTGCAGTATGGCTGAGAAATTCTTATAGTAGTAATTAATTAGTTATTCGTTTCTCTTTGTATGTTGCTTCTTAGACTATTTCTTCGTTATTTTGTTTTAGTAATTTAATTTAAAGAATATGTACTTAAAAATTGAAAAAATAAAAACAAACTGATATGCATAATTTTACATTTTTCAATCTAAGTAAGATGTCCAACAATAGCTCTTAATTTTATACTTGCACTGTATTCCAGGTTTACTTGTAATACTTTCAATTTATCTCATATATGTCAATGAAAATATATGCACATAAATTTACTTAATAGGTACCCACCTATTTTATACATAAATCTGAACTACTAAAACGTAATTTCCATAGCCAAAGCAAACGGTTTCTCTTGTTCGAGACACACTTGTACTAGTTTAAAAAGAAAATTCCACGTTGACGTTTCACCATAATTCAACTAAATCACTTTTACTAGTCCATTTTTATTTATTTACCTGTTCGTGTGAAAGCCTTCTTCAAATTATGACTAAGGCGTTGACATTTAATTACCAAAAGTAAAAAAATAATAACAATAAAAGCAGAAAGCGATTTATTATTGAATTAAATGTCAGCATCCCGCAAGAATTCGCGGCATTAAATTTCTGTAATAGTTGCCGAAAAGCGCACACTATAATCTTGTGAATGATTCACTCCTACCGTTACATGAGCGACACATTTTCAAAGATTGAAGTACTTACTTTTAGATGAGCGACAGTGTTGCATATTCATTTTTCTTTGCAGCGGACTCTTTAAATTTGGTAATTAAAGTAATTTATACAAAAAAGTAATATTTATAGTCGCGATTACGTCTAAGCTACGTCAAATAGGTTCCAGTCTCGGTTTCAGCTACTTTGGTCATCCGTTTGTATTAGCTATAATTAAGCGAACTGCAGGAAATTGAAACGTGATAGAGCGACAGAAAGTACAAAAACTTCCATCTATTAGTAGCAAAATCTTCACTATCGTTACATAACATTGCAATAGAAACATGAATGGTTATATTAAACAGCAATAATTTTTAAAAAATTTACTCTTAAATTATTCTGAGAATAGTTTTCAGCAATTTATTATGTATTTACGACAAGTTTAGCATATATAATAAAAGAAAAACGCGTTTCTATTCCGTTTCAATTCATAACGTATTCATTAGACACTTTAGTGCTAACACGATCGCTTTGTGAAAGAACAATGGAAAACGCTGACAACAACTAAAGACCAACGGGAATTCACTATAGCATAAAAGTGCAGACAAGACATGAGTACGTGCACATTGCATAACCAATTACTACCCTTCACATGCTTACACATATCGGCCGCTGAAGAGAAAGTCTAACGTCAAAAATGAACTGGCTCTTTCTGAACAGTGGCTGTCTTTCATCTAGACCGTAGACCTTAAAAATCGCAATCCGTTATTACGAAACACCGCTTTAACGGTTATAAAAAGCATCATTTCGAGTATATGTATCTCAGAAGACCGTTGATAAAAAAAACGTACAACAGTTAGATTGTCGAAGGTAAACTAGTGAAATATATGTAACAAACGGCAAATGCAAGGATTTTCACATTAATGAGCATTGCAAGACAGGAAATGTTTAGATAAGGCACAGCTATTGTCCGCTCTTGCAAACATTAATAAGATTTCACTAAAAACACAAATTACAAGGATTAATACGAAGCTAAACACGAAACGTTTGTAAAAACATTTAATATAAGAACTTTCAGTATGTATAATATCACTTTTTGCATTAAATGAGCCGAAATTATTTAACAGTAATAGTAAAATGTGGTGTGCGCGAAAGTAAATGTGCAAGTTTTGTGTTTTCTTTTGTCATATACACATACATATAAAACACAAACTCTTAATAGAGTTAGGCATAACATACAATAAAATTTATAGCAGTCGAAAGTACAATAATAATTATAATAAATAGTGACAAAAATTTCTCATACAATAAGTTTAGTTTTAATTTATTTAATTTTAATATTTCATTTAATTCCAATGATCCTATACAATAATAAATGTTCATAAACGATTATTTTTATTTAAAATATATATCATATAATATATTAACCAGTTTAAAGTATGTATTCTGAAATCATATTTACATTTTCTTTTGTCTATGGTAATACCAAATTTATAGAAATTTCTTTATTTTAACCTAAAAATATGTCGAAATTTTAACAAATGTGTACTATAAAGTGAAAGAACTTTTAAAATTGCTCTAAAACTAGACAACAAACAAAATTGTTTAAATAATATTATTGTTTTAAAATCATCATGTCATGGTGGTTAGAAAAATAAATAATTCTAAATCTAAATTAATTTTTTTTTTTGGAAGAATAGAATGGGATGACTAAAATAGAGGACACTTTCATATAAACTTTTATATACAGCTTTATTTCGACTTAGTGTTTTTTTTTTATTAATTTGGCTTTACGCATAAATATAATGCTTTTGTGAAATAATTATTTCTAATGATATTAGCATACCTACCAATATACTAGGATTTTACTTAATAAAACAATCCACGTGACCAGCGCAGTCTGTGTTGTATAAATACTAACATTGCCAACGAACTACATAACCTTAAATGCAAATTATAATTGCTTACCTAATTACCGTTAGGAGTTACAATTAATTATTTTTTCTTCACATTTATGTTATAATTTTTTTTGCAATGGACTTCAAACTAACTGTTCGCTTTTATTTATACTAAAGACATGGAAATATCTATGTATTCTCAAAAACAAATTTAAGGATTTTGGTTAAGTATTCGTAATTGGGCTGCATACGTAAAATAAGTCACATGGGTTGTATTATAAGTAGAAACTCCGTAGTATGTCTCCGAATGTGTACAATAAGAAGTATTATTAAATATATTATAAATATATTCGGAGTGATCAATCCCAATTGTCTGGGCTGGGATCAAAGAAGTCCATAGATTAGTTATAAACTAGGACGTATTTACTTTCGTGGATTGGCTGCACCCAAATGACAAATAACAACATTTGTCATCGCGCCATTTGTCTTGCGTGCTTATTATTATTTTTGCTGCGTTCTTGTATTTAAGAAAATACGAAGTAGTTTATAACTAATCTAGGGACCTTTTTGATACTAACCCAGTTGAGATTGATATGATGTCGCCATGTTTTTGGACGACCAGATGAATAACTAACACCACTGATACCTTAGTGGTTGGGCGTCTAAAAAACACTACTAGCGGCATCTGTGTTTCGCATTTGGAACTAATTATTACCATATATGTGAGTACATATATCTATGTATTTACGTAATATTTGATTTTATGCATAAAATGTTTGAATCAAATCAATGCGGTCACCAATATAAAGTAAATTAGTATTATGAAAGTTATAAGTGAAATAAAATTAAGTACTAAAAATGTTTGAAGTCGCATCTATTATATCTATTCTGGCAAGATTTTGGAGAGTTTCTAAACAGTTTTAAACTGTATTTTACAGTATTTCCATACTTCCATAGGTATCTCTTGGCATATTATCTTTAATAATAAGATAAGTAATTTGGAAGACCGAAAATTTTGACGAGTAAGCACTGATTTACGTTAAAAGAACGAAAATAAAGAATCTAGCCAGTTGTGTTACTAAATAAATCTGCCAAATACCATTATAGTTTTAGCAAAAATCATCTTCCTGACTTTAAACTTGTTTCAACATTAAACTAATTTTTGTATTGCTTATCTGCGATACAGAACGGTAGTTGAATCCTGTCTGATCATTTCCAATTGTGTTATACCGAATTTCAAACCCATTGTTAGTTGCATATGTCAAAATAGGTTGGTAAGGTGTAATGACGACAATTTCTCACTAAAAATGTTTGCACGCAAAGTGCAAATAGTGGTAGCAACATTGTCAGATTAGTTTTGTCATAATTTAAATAATTTTTGTAAAAATTCACCGAAAGATGTAGCGGTAAGTATTGGGACTTTCTAGTACACTTCAAAATTCATCGCTCAAAATGTAAAGTTAAGCAAATATTGATCGCTACTTTCTACCGATACATCCATCTACGGTGAATTCTGAAAAATACCCAATTAATTAAATGTAAATCCCCTATTCAATGTAAGTACATATCGAAAAACTAAAACGCATAACTAAATTAATTCAAGCCAAGCGTAATTGTGAAGTCCGAAAGAGGTTTACGTGCACTGAACCTTGAAACGAATGAATTTGACAAGCTTCAAAAAAAAAACTCCACGAAAATAAATTACTACCACAAAAAGAAACGAGAAACACTATAGTTTGTATAGTGTTAAATTCACGCATATAAATGGTAATAAATATTAATGAATCGTTGTGGGGAAATCTGTATTTTTCAGACAATCTTTCTGGATCGCCTGATATAACCTAACTGTTATATATAAAGCATTTTGATACAATTATCACATTTGTAATATTGATTACGTTCGTTTGGAATGCTCTGTATTTACATTACGTATAAGGTTTTATTAAATCACAGAAATAATTCCCATATACAAATGACAATAAGAAATCTGGAAACGATGTTCCTATAAAAATAGTTATAACAGAGGTAATAAGTCCATGATAGTATCCTTGTATGTAATACAAAAAGAATCATTTGGGTTAATAAATTCATCATAGTGAAGTAGAAGCAACCAAATACACTAATTTGTAATTTAGTTGTATAGCAATGGCGCAATTCTAGTTTTCTATATTACCGATCACCGCACATGATATCTATATAAAATGTAAATGTTCGTTTGTTGAAAATCTAGGATCTCCGAAGGTTCTTCACAGATTGTTTTGAAATTTTGATACAACGTTGTATTCGAATACGAGCCTGTCTTTATATAACCAAAAGGGGGGCTACCAGGGCGGGGCGAGGGGGGTGATGACAGTTAAAAATATGCAATTTGTTGACAGATAGGTAAATTGAATTTTCATAGATGGCGCACCTTTGACAGATAAAACATGCTTGAATTGAATTTTCATAGATTTATTTTCATTTTAGTTGATTTATTTGCGTTGGAATTGAGATGTGTCGTTTACCATAGCGTTCATTTCGTGAGTATAGTTTATTTTTTCCTTTTTTCAATGTTCTTCTTTCGTTCTTTTATCTGTATAAATAGAAATGTAAATGTTCGTTAAAAATCTAGGATCTACGAAGGTTCTTCACCGATTGCCTTGAAATTTTGACACAACGTTCGAATACGAGCGTATTTTTATATATAGATATCACACCTGTGACAGGTAAAAACATGCTTTATTTTCTTTTTAATTTAACTAAACTGGGCCACAGCAACTCGTGGCTAGGGACAGTTAGTTTATTCATAATAAATGCCACTACTACCATAGCACATATGGCTTTGCTCATTTCAAATTATATTAAATGTTTTAATATATTAAGGTCAAGTCAAATTACGGAAATAATTGTTGAGTTCTAATTTTGTACTTATCTACTCGAATATCCAAATCAAAGGGGATACCAACAATAAAATTCCAATCAGCTTTGCTTATATGAAAATGTCCCGCAAAGAATTTCCACCTAAACTAACTATAAACTCGGGTACAAAAATATAAAAATCTTGGTGACACATACTTATTTATGCGTATGTAGTAACCGCTATAATATAAACTGCATTACTACGGAGTAGGAAATACAGGGGTGTAAAAACTACATATGTGAACCGTACACCCCTTCAGCTATATCGAATCACCCTTGTATCATTTTACTTATTTACCTACCTAATTGTATAGTAAAATATTTTAACAATACAGTTTGAAATATATTGTATACCCTCTTATAGTAAAAAATTAACCTTAAATTTATGGAAAACAAGTACGTAGGTATGTATATTAGAAACAATATCATCTATTAACAATAATTGTCATGTCTCTCATTAATATAATGTTAGTTTAATTGTAATTTTGTCCATTTTTATTTACAAATTGGTATGGCTTAGAATACTTACCAAATAGAACAGGAATTTGATTCGCTTACTCCCCTAGACAAACTAACATACGCCTTAATAATAAAAAAAGAAAACAGAAATATGTATGTATACTCTCAATCACTGGGCACTCTTAATCTCACTAAATTGGCGTTAATCATCATCATATCAAGAATAAGAACATTTAATAATAGTGATAAAGTAAATATTACTATTATATAATAGTGGTAAGTACTGGACATAATGGCAAAAATGTAATGGATAAAATCAGACTTATCATAAATGGTGCGCACGTATCCTTTCGCGGATATTGCAGAGCACATTAGATCTCCACTAGGAAACTTTCGCGTGCTTTTTCCTAGGTTCCCGCCTCTTCTCCGGCTCGGTGCTCAGCAGGATCTTTAGGTCCTTGTAGTCCAGCTGGAAGAACCATTCAAATACTGAGATACGGCCGATATTGGACGACAGTGCGGTTGCCATCAATTTCGACCACAGCTGTGCAGTTTAAATATTAACACTTGCGCTCGACTGTGATTCTAAATGCGTAGGAGAAGCTAGTATGATATTCTAACCACCTTTCCCTTCATATAAATAAAGCTACGATTTATCGCAATCTATCTACAATGCGTAAAATGTAATTCAGAACGAAGAAGGTACATAAATAGCAGAATAATGGTAAAAACTACAGCGAACTAGAATCCGTCCAAGTAACAAGAGAGCAAGTATACCTCCCTCACCCACGAACTTGACAAATACAGTCCCAAATTGTAGATAAACTATAATGATTAGGTTCATATACTACTCGGGGTATCAACTTACCGTAGACGAATTCTAGTTCACAAAGCACCAATACCAAACTTAATTAAAACCAAAATACAAAATAGAATACGGTAGCTTAAAAGTAGTAAGAATAAAAAATAAAAATAAAAAATACCCTTACCACCTCGATGAGTAAAGAACTCCTGGATACGTATATCCTCAGCAGAATCTACCAAGGAAGATAATGTTAGACGTCGCACTCTGGGAAATTTGCACCACACAGAACACCACTTGAATAACACTTGAGTAACACTTCCTTCGTAGTTTCTGCTGAGGATGGCAACTTAGTTGCCGAAATACGTATCCAGGAGTTCTTCACTCATCGAGGTGGTAAGGGTATTTTTTATTTTTATTAATTAAAACCAGCTGTCAAAATTACTTCTAAACAAATACATGTAGGTCGATAATTTAGATATTTATTTCTGTATATATGTATTTATATTTATAATTTGAATTTGATGAATGCCCAACGTAACATTTTTGATATATTTTCGAAGTTTAATTTGTAGTTTCAAACATTTTTATGGTTATATGTAGATTTTGCCGAAATGTGTTACCTATTGCCGTTTGAGAAGATATTGCATACTTGAGATATTGACTCTACAATTCTTTAATGCAAATACAACAAAAAATATGCATACTATTTGAGTAAAAAGTAAAGGATAAACTCAATTAATTTGTCAATTAACTATGTACTTCAACCTCATATGATTTATAATTATAATAAATATATGGGCTGTGTAGATAAATTGGACTGGCACGTACAAAAATATAGACTAAAAATTCGAGACAAGAAATGGTATTTTCCCCTAATTACTAATGCGATTGATATCACACTATATAATGCATATGTTTTGTATTGCTTATCACACAAAAAATACCATTGCTAAATTTCAAAAGAAGTATTGCAGGATACTATCTAAACTTGTCTTCGTACTAGGATCCAAAAAATTTAGCACGACCATCAAATATGTTGCTCGAAGTATCATGACCAATAAGGAAGGACCAGGTCATATAATAGAAAGAACTGAAGGAGGAAAGCAAAGAGGAAATTATTATAGTGCAACTGAAACTACATTCTAACTGAAAATAGACAAAATTGCAGTAACAAAAATTTGGTTCATAACGGGTTAAATCAGTTTTGGGCTCAAACAGTTGTTACAATTGACAGATATTCTCTGCGATATGACCCTACTAGAATATGGATTTATCCCGAAATAGATAACTATATTTTGTCCTGTTATGTGATTTTTTGTTAAATCTTTGTTTGCAAGAATGCAAAAATGCAAGCATATGGATATATGAAATCGCTAACAATACACTGAAGATTTCTTAATGGTTGTCTGCTTTACTAAAAATAAGAGCGAAACTTAATGAAAATTAAAATAAATTAAAAAGATGGTACGATATCTTTGGTATAATCAAGTAGGTATACGGAAAAATGAAAAAAGGAGAAAATAGTTGGCAGCAGATTTTTTTTTTAAATCTCTACAATAATTCAAATTATATTATTTCGGCTGCCTGCAATTTTGACGTCGAGTGGTTAAGCAAAAATTATCCTTCATTACGTTATCAAACAACTCTTGGAACTTCAGAAAATATTAAGGTGAAATTTGTAAAAACTAATAAATATAATAATGTAATTGGGTAAAACACATTATAAAACATAACTGCCTTACCTGTCTTAGCTACAATGACGTTTAACAACTTTAAACTAGTTTACGTACACCAATTTTTTTTTTTTTTGAGAAAATGATTGTATTCAATATACTATGATTTCTTAACATTAACGTATTTTTGTAAACTTACATACTAAATAGATATATTTTAAATGCAACAAAAAAGTGTTCTTAATGCTACGTACATACATGAGAACTCCTCCACCTAACCTCAACACCATGCAAGTGTTAATACGTAGACTGCACAAAATTTCAAAATGGTAGTTAGTACAATAACAATACACTGGTAATTATGTGTGGGATAGTCGGCAACGCACCTTTACCAATACCACCAACAGACACAAAAATAGGACAAAACGATTAGCCAAGAAACCTACCAGCAACTCGTCATCAGGTACTCTGGAGATAAGATCCAACAGTTCATTGTTGGGCACGGAATGGGGACGAAGTATTCGCCTGAAAAATTTATTCAAGCCCCATAGCATCAACAAATACCGGATCGGTACGAAATATAGAACCGTACAGCCAGCTATCAGTAGTAGCACGGCGATCGTCGACAGATATGGTACAGTGAAGTTAAAAGTGCTGAAAATGGTAAAATGTAAAAATCCCCAATTTAAAGTAAGTTGAAAATGAAACGTTACTTTTTGACACTCTCACCAAACGTGGCTAGTTTACCAATGGCGTTCTGAACTCCCGCAGTAACCTCTTGTATAGTCTGTAATCTTTCCTTCAAGCTTTTCTTCTCTTCCTATAGAAATGAGTAAATAAAATTGATCGATGAGATCAATGTGTTTTGTGAAAGTAGAAGTAGTAGCTTAGAATCAGCTTACCTTGTCCTTATCATCGTCTTCGTCATCGTCCAAGTCCGAATCGGCTATTTCGTCCCAAGGCACGGTCTGAGGTCCGGTAATTTGCTTTACGATGTACTGTTTCAGGAAAACTAGGAGGAAGCCGATGGGCACCATCCACGGTTCGAAATAATAGCATAAAATGAGGAAAAAGATGAGTGCCACGAAGCTTTGAAACATCGATTCCCATTCGAAACAACTCCTGCACAAAAACGGTTTAAATTTGTGGTTAAAGTTGGAAACAGATTTAACAGCGGTGTATTTGAAAGTTTAAAATATTAATATCTGGTTCAAAATGTTCAATTGTTACGATAATAGAAGAACGACAAACGTACATTCCCAAAAACAACGTATAGCTGTCACAATTAAACAACCGACTTTTGACATTTCGTCTTCTTATGACACGGTTGCCACGCATTACAAAGCATATCATATGGTTTGACAGATATATAGACAGGTTATGGTTAAAAAAGTATGAAAACTATTAATACTAAATACAAACGTCAAAATGACAAATGTCAAGTAAGTGGGTTGACAACTGACCTTATCTGTGCAACTGGCAACGCTCTAATTGAAGAAATCCTATGCGGACGAAATGTCACTACATTTGACATTACTATGCATTTGATAAATGTGAAGTTGTGTTTGGTTGTGTTGGTATGATTTTAAAATTATCACTGTCAAAAGTTGGCTGTTTCGTTGCGAGAGCTATTATATTGTACCGGGTGATCAATCGAATTCATAATTAGAGTAAGTAAATGACTTAGTTGGTAACACTTATTTTTATAACTGTCAATGAAGTGTCACATCGAATTGTAATAACTGCCACATCTGTAAGAATCTAAAATGTTCAATTTGCCACATAAAACTTTCCTTACTGAAAGTTATTTTAAAAACCATTCGTTTTCTTTGAAATTAGTTGTTTCATTATTAACTGTCAAGAAGTAGAATACACGTTGTAGTTAACTCACTTGTGTTTATCATGTATAACAATTATCACAAATTTCTGATTTGTGTGACGTGCATTTTAGGTCATTTGAAGCAATAGCTGAAGTTATCAATGATTTATAGATTGTTTAATTGTTTTTTTAGAAGGGGAGAAGCAAATGGCAGAAAGGCAAATGGTTACAGTATTCCAGGGGGTAAAATATATCTGAAACAATCATAGTTGTGTTTATCTTCGCGATTTAAAGGTTCTACATATTTCAATTGGTACATGTAGTATATTATTTACTACTTCAAGAAGAAGGCTTCCACGGCCAATCAATGTAAGATAAACTTCTTCCGGGTTTGGACTGCGTCATATTAGAGAGAAGGATCTGAGAGATAGAGATCCGCTATCTCTAATACGACACGGTCCAAATCCGGAAGAGGTTTACTACTTTAAATGTAGAGAGAAAATTTTAGAACAAAAACGTAGTTAAGTATATCTCTTGGGTTTTTGAAATGGAAAATATAGTTTCGAAACTGCTTTATTATTGTTAGATACGTATAATAAATATGACTTAAATCAAATTCAGTAACATGTACAGCAGTGATTGGATTAAGGGCAATTTCCCACAAAATTAATTAGGTAACTTCTGAACGGTACTCACTCAACTCGACATATCATTAAAACTTTTCCAGAAAAACACTATACCGACGACGCCTGGGGACTAATGCGTTGCGAAGGCAATTTATACGCAACACTACCACACAAATTAATTTATTTGCTGTACGTATTGCCTGGAATTATAAAGAGGCCTTTTGATTCATATTTCGATTAATATGAGCATGCAGGGAACGTAGAGAAATCTTAAGTACCTAGGAGAAACACGTAGTAAAATAGGAACAAACAAATACTGCACCCAGACAAATAATTAAACTTATAAAATTAAAAAAAAAAAGAAATGAAAGAAGAATATATTTCTAAACATCTAGACATCTAACATTTAGTATTAGTTTCATAGAGATAATTTAAAGTAATTGTAAGGCTTTTCATGATATTACTTTGTATAGTTAATATTGTTCAGTCCTATATTTAGCTTCCACTGCATCCCTACACATTGCTCAAACCAGCTGAGTGATACTGGTAGGGTAAATAATGGGCTGTTATCTGTAACTATGAGAAGCGTGCTGCACTAAACTTAAGAGATTTCGTGGGAATATTTGCACCTTCTTGATTTAATATAGACGAACATTAATAATCAATAATTTCATCAACAAGAATTGTTATTTCTTTAGGCAAAGATATTTCAAAACAGTTTATGGGCATGAATGAATAATAAAAACTGTCTGAAATACTTGCAAAATGTTTACTTAAACCGTAGGAAATGTGGCATATTCGCTTCTAATGTTAATATTTGATTTGTGCTAATATTATACATAAATTTGCATAATAAATAGGATTAACGTAAATAACATAAATTTGGTTACTGATTATTCAAATCAAATAAAATGTTGCTATTAGACCTTCTAAACACGTGTATTGGATAGATACATTCTTACACATGCTTCATAATTATCAAATCGGCATAACAGTAATAATAAATGTATTACGCAACAGTTTCCAAGAACAATCTAAATTATCCGACAAATTTCAAATCAATATGGTATACAAAATAAAAAAAAAAGGCCATTAATAAACACACTGTTCGGATTACTCCTCCCGCACAAAGTATTGATTAATTCGGGATGACACGTGTTTCGTGAATACGTGGATTCCCATTATCAAGTCGAATAGCCGAAAAATCTTACATCTAATATATAGCTCTTGCAATTAAACAACCGACCTCTGACATTTCGTCTTCTCATGACATGGTTGCGACGCATTACAAAGCATATCATATGGTTTGACAGGTATATAGGTAGGTTATGTAGGAAACATCAAAAGTACCAAAAACAATTAACCGTACTGGCTCTATTGCATTTGTCTCGGTGGCTTGTGTGTTTGACCGGTGTCCCCTAGATGGGGTATGTCGTGGCGCAAGCAAGTGGCTGGGACATTTCGCAATAAGTTCAGCGACGTATTAGCGATGAAAGTTCGGAAACGGAAAAAGTTCGGAGAGACGCTAATGACAGCTGGTAGGCAGAAACTCGAGTCCGTCTTTAATACTTGTACCCCCTTCATTGTTTTTGCTAGTATGGTGAGTTCAGCAATAAACCATGCGCCTATAATGGTAGATAGGTTATGGTATCAATACTAAATAGAACGTCAAAATGACAAAAGTCCAGTAAGTGCGTTCACAACTTACCTTATCTAGGCAATTGGCAACCCTCTATTGAAGAAATCCTACGCGGACGAAATGTCACTAGATTTGACATTAGGTACTATGCACTTGCTAAATGTGAAGTAGTGTTTGGTTGTGTTGGTATGATTTTGACATTATCGCTGTCGGTTGTTTCATTGCGAGAGCTATACGTATGTATGCAAAATGTATAAAAAGAAATATGCGGACAAAATATACCAAATGAAAAGATTCATAGATTATAGTGAAAATCGATTCGGTATGATAGTTTTAAAGCAGAGGTGGGTGTTAATTTCAACTGGAGTAGTTAAGATTGTTGCATATAACGTAGACGGGAGATATGGGAGATATATGGGATAATTATTGCAAGGAAAAGGCAAGTAAAAGGTGAGGGTAGGTCGGGTGAGAATGAATACCGCGTACTAGGACATAGAGTTTGTGTTACGTACATAGCAACGAATGCTGTCAACGCCTTTAAAAATGTCAACAAAACCATCAATAATGGCCTGAGGATCATTGAAATTATGCATGTTATTGCAAAAATTTAATATAAAACAATAAAATTTAATTGTCGATTTGGTTTTGTATTCAAAATTGCGTGTTTAAATATTTTTCATTAAATTTTAATCCGGCAATTTTGAGTTGTGGTTTTCTGTGATCGCCTAGCTACATCTACTTGATGTAACAAAAAGAACTCCTACCCATTGATTTTTATAGTTGGTATCTTTGACAATTGGCTACACGGCAATATATTCCTATTAAGTATTTTAAGTTGTAGACAATAAATTCCGAGATAATTCTATGCAAAGTAAAATTTACGTAAATATTTATTGTAAACCGGCGGCACTTTTTGTATTTGAAAAACTTTTTTTATATACACCAACTCTGTTGGTTTCAAATAAGGACAGAAAACGGTTATGTTCACCTTAAAAAATCTGAACTCCATCATTTTGGTACAGATGTAAGCAAACGCTTTTAACCTAAACTTTAATGAAATAGGTGTAGAAAATGAATATTTTGCAAAAAAGAAACAAACCGAAAGTCAGGAATAACTAATTTGCAAAGCCTATTTTTGCATAGCTTTTTACTAAACTAAATTGACCTGAAAAAATCATTAGTAAAAATTCAAAGATCACTTACTGTAAAATCTTTCCGTACTCATAAAAATGCATCGCAATCACTTTCAACCTGAGGACATTCTTAACGAACACCTGTCGCTTAAACTTCACCTCAGTCTGCATGTACTTCTCTTCACGCGGATTTAACGTTCTTATGCAAGCCCTGATCGGATTCCAGATCACCGTCATCTCCAACAGAACCTGGGGCGAGGATCCTTTCGCGCGATTCCTCAATTTCTTGTCCTTCAAGGCGTACCAGCGTTTGTCCCCGTTCTTGATGCGCAGCAGCGGTATGGCGATCTTCCCGAGGAACTCGACTTTGTGATCCCTGTCTTCGTCGTAGACCGTAATCTCCAATACGTTGTTGATGTCTTTGACGTTGAAGGTGAAAATCTTCTGCCAATGCGGTGACAGAGTCTTGTATTCGGTTTGGGTTTGAAGGCGTGCGTTCCCCAGTTCTAAGACGCAGAATGGGTCGCTTTTCCCACCTATGTCTGCTGCCGCTAGGCCCGTAGCTCTGAACACCTTCACGGTCAAATGTCCGACATCCCTTATGTTTTGGAAGCTTCGATGCCATGCCTAAAAACATCACACTGAAGATATATTCCTCTCCATTTATTGGAACTTCCAACTGATAAAATGAAACCATTTTGATTAAAAAAAAAAGACGATATTTTAAATAAATCAGATTTGGATTTTCCCATTAGATTGTGATTGTCCGTTTACGAGAAGCAATTTACCACATCTCTAGGATTATTTGCAGTAGTAACCGCAAATGCTTTTCCTGCTGACTCAATTAAATCATCACAGATAACACTTGCTTTTGCTTCTATTGGATAGCAAATAAAGACTTCAATTTTATATTGTTATTATTACGAATGATATGATTAACAATAAATGTTTATTAACAATTGCCTAATTGTAAATGCAGCAGAAACGAACACAAAATGCAAACATAATTGCAGCTAACAACAAACCTTCTCCAAGGTAATGAAAATGAAGGCTGTAGAAGAGAAATATTATCAACTATCAAGGAATTATATTTAGGAAAATAACGTCAGAATTTTTCAAAATGTCCACGATAGTAAAGAGAAATAAAACAACCATGCCAATTAATGAAATATTTATTTATAATTGATATAAGTTGGCAAATTTCTTTTAATAGAGGAATAATATGGAGTGTCTGTAGTTTAAAAAAATAGAGGTGTAAAAGGGAAATTGCATAATAACAAAAGCAAGATATTGCGTAAGGATGGGAAATTAAAAATAGAGTATTTCTAACGAGGGGGAAATGATATACTCTTGTACTATTCAACGCGAGCTTTGACGATGTTTATCACAAATAAAGAATAAATAAACAGAAAATAAGAAAAGAATATAGAAATATGCAAATAAACGAAATTTCTGAGGGTTTCGCTGGCTAATTAATATTTTTTGTAGAAATATCGAAGAGAACTTAGACTTTAAAATTCACACAGAGAAGACGAAAATACGACAAAAAACATTCATATCAGTAGAAGGAAAACTGAACCAGTGGATAAAGAAAAAAAACCCAGTAAACCCAACCAAGCTGCATTACTTGCTGAACAATAAATATATTAGAAAAAAAAGCATTGAAAACAAAAATAACTGTTTACCATACCGCCAATTCAAACCAATTCCAACATATGGAAGTGAGAGCTGAACCCTAAGCAATCAACTAAAAAGTAAGATTCAGACACTAGGAATGAAACATTGAAGAGTAGTTACAGGGATCACAAGCAGTGACAGAATTAATAATAAGCAAGTGGAAAAGCAAATGCGTGTGGAATCCCTCTTGTGAACCATCGGAAGCCAGTTTAAATGGTTTGGATATTTAGTAGGAATACCAGAGACAAGACAAAAAATATATAAAATAATAGGATACGATGGCTTGAAATAGTAAAAAAAAAATACAATACAATAATATCAAGGTGGTAAGAATATTTTTGTTTTTATTTCTTACAAAAACCATATCACAAGCAACTTTGCCCGATAAATCTGACTTAGTAATCTAGTAGCAGTACTCCAAAATTATGAGTATTTTATGCAAAATTTTCGAATCTGCTCCCGTGTGGTTTCATAGCTAATTTCAAAGAATGCATTTCCAACAATTAATTAGTAAGCATACAAACCACCTAGCGGTACAATTTGGAAACATTCTGTTATGGAATTATTCCAGGAAAAGCAAGAATCGTAAATTGGCCTAATAGTAATCATCCTTTGGGGTGTAGATTGGGGAGAAAATGATTTATCATGCAAAGCCGCCGTTCTGTTGGTCTTGCTTATTATTTACGGTGGAAATTCTGAAATTCCTACATTTCTGGTTCTCAGGTTTTCTTTTTCATTGTTACTTACAACTTTCATAAAATATACTTCATGTGAAACGAACCAAAGAGTTTGTATTGGAAAACTCTTAAAATAAGCAAAAACAAAATCAAAATTAGGTGGTAGATATCCCATATTTTAAATGTAATCAAGATTTAAAAAAAGGCATAACGAAACGGGATTACTTCGAATACAATCCGAGGTGAGCCCACATTGTCACGACATAACCAGTTGCTTCATCGCATGATAATGAGGAGCTCTGGGCCCATTAAGACGGGATACACACAACCTACATACGGTATTTTAGAGGTCTCGGTCAATGTTAGATGCAAACTGTGACCTAGGGTATCATTCTAGGATATTATTCAAGCGACGACACGAACAGTCCTGATTTATTACTTAAAAGCAGTACGATAACATTCGAAACATATAAATTAATGTATGCATCTTAATACGCAATGTGGAAGTGTTACAAAAGAATCAATTATTAAAACACACGTCGTTGGGTTTTTCTTAGTAGGTCATTACCGTGATTGACACATAATGTCAAGTGTGTCAAGTGACACACCGCCCATGTTTATTATCGTTTTACTATTTATAAATTCCAAATTATGCGATTGGAGAACATGTTCTGTTAATTAGTTATGTCATAAATAATGTTTATATATCTGCTTGCATAATATTGGTACATCTACAATGAAATATTTACTGTAAAAATGAAACAATGTGTAGTACATTTATAAAGTATGTTCAAAAAGTCCTTATGGTCCGGGCGGCTGTGGACTGGGGAATGAATCTCTGTAATAGATTCACACTATATTTTCTTAAGTGATAAATTACAATTTATTTGACATAAGTCAAGTTTGAGCTAACATAATAAACGTCAATTTTCTGTATCATTTCGAATAGCGTTTTATTTCAGGTTACATTGAATAGATTTAATCGAGCTTCTTTCAATAATAAAAAATGTGTTACGTCACATGCGCAAGAAACCGAATATTGGTGATTTGGACTTTATTACAAAGCAACAAGTGGCAGGTTTTGATGACGTAATGTATCCTATACTATTGTAACGAGCTCTACACACATGCGTTTTGCAGTCCATGGCAGCCCACGGCGTAAGGCCTCTTTGAACACCCGTTACATTGACGTTATAGTCAAAATGGGTCGGCTAACAATATAGGGTTCTCTTTGCAAATCGTCTCACTTCAGTTGCACCTCTACTGAGGTGACATTTATCTCAGATAACGGGTTCGCAATGAGCAAGATTGCCGCAGTATGGCGTAGTGAATTATCTATGTTTACTCTTACGTCAATTTAGTCACACATAACCTTAAACCACAATTATAATTAGCTGAGATACATCCAACCACCAATTCATGATGATTTCATTCATTATATCATCTATTAAAGTTATCTCAGTGCTTTCGTTTATTTTTCAATTTGTAAACAAAACTGACCAATACGAACAAATGACATAAAACGGACGTTTCTTTTTTATCCCCTAAGGGGGAAAGAACGGGTTATTTAGCAAAATATCTTTAGTGTACTAGAATACTTACGTATCGATTGGCTAATATTTCTTTTTCTACTGGATTCTCCTCGTAAGTTGTTAGATCTGATATCGTTTCCGACGCTGTAGTTCCACTAATTGTCAATAACAAGTTCAAGGACCCCGCTCCATCCTCAAGCTTGGTCCATATGCTGTGTGTTTTTTCTCTTTCCAAACTACTTAGATCTATAGAGGTCCTGATATAGAAAAATTAGGTGGTCAAACAAGTTCTACCAATGGGAAAGAAGATCACTGCCAGAAAGGGTTTCAAATGCTTCAAAATTGAAAACAGACGCAAGTTTGAAATTGAAATTACTATTTTTTCTTTCTTGATTAAAAACTACATAGCTAACATAAATAAATGTACGATTTCTACCGATTTTAACCTGAGAAAGGACGTCATACGGCTAAAATAATGTTGTAATGTATAATGTAATATAGATTACATGGTATAACGATCATATTGTTCCAAAAACGGCACAGTCTATTAAGTTTAATAATTCATTTACAAATTCAATTCTAGCTCACGTGAGTTGTACTGATAAATAGAAAGAAATGCGTATTTTGGTAATATTAAAATCGTCCATCTTTTATGGCAATGGCTTAGAATTTTATTAAAAAAAAAACAGAAATTATTTAGAAGCGCAAAATAGATTAATCGTTTGAATATCATTTATTTTAAATTAATTTCTGTTATATGTTTTAGAGATGACGAATATATAATTTTGAGATGATGGAGTGAACACAACTAAATTCTTTAATGAGTTAACAATAAAATATTATAGATCCTAAAATAAGATTTACTACCAATAGAATAAAATATCTAAGTTTTAATTGTATTGTTATCTCACTGCATTCCAACTAAGCAATCAGTAAACAATATTTTCCTTGTTTCATGAAATGGGTTTTAATAAGAATAGGTGTGGTTATTTAGGAATATAATTACACATCCTAGTCACCACCAAAAGCCGCAAACCCAAATGCCGTAAAAAATGTGGCGGTTTAAAACAATATCTATACCGTTACTTATTATAGCAGATCTTAATCTAAAGCGTTGATCCAACTCGCAGTTTGCTGGCTGTTCGTGATCACGTGAACCAATGGGAAAACATATTGCAGTTCTCAAGGACTCCGATCTGTTGTCCGATTGGTTCACGTCAACAAACTGCGTGCTGGGGACAAACTAGATTTTTTGGTATCATACCTGCCAATGAAATCATCCTTCGCCCTATCCTTATCCCAAACGGTGATTTCTAACTGCTGATCACCATCATCATAAAGATGCAAGTCGAACTGTTCCACCCACCTAGGATTAAGCGACCTCCAGACGACTTTCGTTTTGTACTTTTCATTTCCTAACCTGACAGAAATAAAAATTGAAAGGTGTACCACTGGTTTGGTCACCTGGCCACGTGGCCTAGACCTAAACCTAAAATCGCTTTCAAAAGATGTCCGCACAAAAATTACTTGCTAAATATAAGCCGACGTTTGACATTGATCTTTTGTTGCAAAAAAATGTTGGTTGATTTTATACCTATTGAGAATAGAAGTATTTAAAATAAGTTTTACAAATATTTTTGAAGAGTAACTCTCAATTATTCCAAAATCATCTCCAAGTAAAATAAATGATTGTTCTGTTCTTATCTTTTTTAAAGTTAAAAATTATGCACATTTGGTCACTTACAGTACTGTTGAAGTAACTGCAAAGTATAAAATGCATAAGCAGGCAAATCCAAGTAAATCCTAGGTCTTCCATGATACCACACTTCAATGACAAGCTTTTAAAGTCCTGATTTGTTTATTACTGCATGACAGTTACACTCTATGTCAGTCGGCTTGGCGCGCTTTAGAGGCCGTTTAAAATGCTTTAGAAACGGGGGAAAACCTTAATCATTTTTTACCAAGTTATTATTGGTTTTAAGGAATAATCCTTGGGTAGTACGCTTTTTAGACAGAACAAAATGATATTATTCATAAAGAAAAGATGTGGAAAGTTCCCCATTTGTAATCCAACAGACTTCAGAGAGAGCTCGAACCCACGTGACCACTGTTGGTTGCGTATATCAAATTCTACCAATCAAAATAGGTCGGTAGAACGTAATTACTATCACTTCTCAATGGCTGAATAGTGATATCGGCAGATTAGTTTTTTGTCAAAAAGTAATAATTAATAATTTAAATAATGATTATTTCTATATGAAAATAAAGTGAAAAAATCAGTTAATTAAGTTAATTTTACATACATCTCAAATATTTAATTAAGGTATAACCTAAGTATAAGGTATTATTATAGTGATTTTGACCCTAACAGCTGCTACCAATTTGTTATATTATTAATAATAATAATCCATACCTAACTCCAACAGTGGGAACCGATTATAGGGGGTCAAATATTGGTTGCATATTCAAAATATATCAGGTGGGTTTGAGTTTTATCTGAAGTCTCTGTATACTAAATGGGAATGCACCCGTTCTACGATTGGGAAAGTCATCATGACATAGTGTCGAAAGTAGCCTTAGTAGAATTTTAATTTTCAATTAAGTTTCAAAGAAAAGTTAAACAAAAATTAAATTTATATATTATAGGAGTAAACTGTTTGAGATAACTAGATTGCAAAGACTTATTATTAGCATCAATATGGAAAAAGCATATTCACCTAAATTTTACGTACGGATCCGAAGTTCCAGTTTCAGGATCGCAGGCGAGGAGATTCTTGCCTTCTATCACGATAATGGTCACTACGGAACTCCATATCTGCGACTTCAGTCGCTTGTTAACGTCAGCTATTTTGGTACTCTTCTGAAAGTACTAAGATGAGCAGTGCGTTAGTTCGGTTTATTGCCATGGGACCTACTGATCCGTCTCCTTTACACGAGAGTTGAGGCGGATTGTATAGGATGGGTATGACGCGTTCGTAGAAGTCAAATCGCCTTTCCCAATCTAAGTATTCGAAACTGTCAATATCCGGATCGCGATAGTATCTATCGTCGGTGTAAACCCAGTCAAACGAGCAGGGAAGGACATCGTTAATCATTTTCGCCGATTGATTGGGAGCTTCATTTTAATACTTTATTTATTTAAGTGATACTTTCAATTTGGAGCTGTTGCGAGCCGCGTCAAATGGTGAAGAGAAACATGACGCAATTGTCAAAAACAAAATGTCATAATATGGAATTCGAACCATCTATCCGAGGGTAGCGCAACTATTGTGGGTGTGTATAAAAGTGCGCAAAGTACACTGACGAGTCGTAAACGGCGAAACACGTGTCTGAACATGGTTGATGTGATGGCAAATACATTTTTGCAAAATGTCAAAATTTTGAATAATAAAGTTTCATTTTGGCAAAAAAAATAGTTTCGACTTCTTCATCATACTTTGGATATTCTAAGGTGTTTCTGATCAACATTTATTAACATGCTAGAAAATTTACACTAAAAACTACAATCTATAACTATGGTTATACATGAAAATGATAGGGGGAACAATGAGTATCCCATTCGACAAAAACAGCAACTTGATGTAACAAATACGCACGATGTGCCGATAAAACTGTTCAAACACAAGAACGAAATAAAGCGCATTAGGACGTTATATTTAAAGATCAGGGGAAGAACTAATGGTAAGTGTCATCTTCCTAAACAATTACTGGAAAGGGGTGATTGCATCTACAGAAATAGTATTGAATTCAACACATAATATAAACAAATGATCAAGCCAGTGATTTCCAAAGTGTTCTTCCCCACAGGAGTGCTGTAAAATACATTTTTCTCTTCATTCAAAATGTTTAGAACTTGACAAAAGCGCATTGGAAAAATTTGGGTTCAACTACGACTCTGAGAATCGAAAAAGATTGAGAACAACTGCCTCAAAACGATCGTATATCGGCGAATAATATTGCAATAACTTGGGAAATTGAAAATTGTTATTTGCCCAACAGAATTATACAGTCTTAAAAAAACTTGTTCGATTTTGAAACCTATTATGAAATTCAATTGATATAATCAATATATACAAATTACATTACCTTTCTTTTTGTAAAAATTTTTTTTTTCACAAATCAATATATGAAAGGTGGGAAGTTAGTTATATAATTATTGCAACAAAGTCTTCTAGAGGTTAATAGGTTAAGGACAAAGATTAATTGAATAACAGAAAATGTTCTATGAACACGTGCCACATAAATAAATATATAAACAGAGGAATATACGAATCCTTCAATACTTTGGATAAAGCAAGAAAAAAAAGAAAATATCTTGATTGTAACAAAAATCACAGTCTCTGCCAGAAGTAGCAATGAACAAAAAATAGGCCATAGAAACAAGTCATGAAAGTCAATTATGCATAAACTAGAATCCTTTATTCATTAGCAAAGTAATCTGTAGTTATTAAGTAAAAAGAAATTATTTTGTATCATGTCTGTTCCAGCAGCAATAAGAATACCATTGTTGAGACACATTACAGTTTTATAGTAGATAGTGCAGCAGTAAAAATAGAATTGACTTTCATTGGTCCTTGAACAATGAAAACCATAAAAATGTATAAATATTGAAAATTGCTTCTTGGAACAAACATATTAACTCAGAGATCATAATCGACAGTATAGTCATGTGTTTCAGCTTATAAATAACAGAAGGAGCATTTAATCCAAACTACTATTAATTATCGATGATCTAATATAAATATACACTTACAAAATTACTATTATTATACCCACAACCCTGGCTTATCTCATTAGCCAAATATTCCTAAATTTGTTTCAATCCTTCACAATTCTATATTCCTTCTAATACAGCTTGTATACATTTCTCTCTTTTTTATATTTCAAATATGTGTACAAATAAATTTTACGGATTTACATTTAGGATCTTCACAATACATAATTCCAATGCGTGAAATTAAGAAGGAAAATAGTAAAATTACCCTTTGAAATCTGTCATTGAACCTTCGTCCTAACGCGTGTTTGAGATTCCTCTGATCAGCAGGCAGTTTTGGTTCCAATACGTCTCCATTGGCGTCCGCCGATACACCGACAGAAGTTAAGTCGATAGCAGAAGCCGAAAATTTCCTAGATAATATTCTTCAGAATGTATCCTCGTTATTAAATGGATTATGAAATAATTAAAGTCGGCAATGAGTAATAATTTGAAATGAAAAAAGTGATGTATTTCGAGATTAAATGTTAATTAGTGCATTTAATCACAGTTTACTTATCTTGAAAGGATATAATTGTCAACTTAAAAATAGATTAAAATTTAAAATTTTCCAAATTCTCCATCGGTTTAAGTATCTTTTTCGTATATTAAAATTACTTCCGCTGGGTATAATATGCAAGAAGATAAGCCATTGAAGGATGTCCCGGCATGTATAAAATAGGAAAGATACATGAAGTTTGCATTTCATTAAGGACAAATTGCCACAACTCAATAACGCAAACCCTCAATCACACTTATGATATTTCGTACAAAATAATTTCCCTGATTAGCCCTCTAATGTTGGTAAGAGAACCAAGACCACTGCGCTACATCTGTTTTTCTTTAACTCTTAAAATGAGGTTACCCTATATACATAAGCAGAAGTAAAGTATATTTACAAAATTCTAACAAAATATGTGTAATATGCCCCTCCTTTTTTAATCTCTGTACACTTTATCCGCTTTGGTTGGTGGAATCTGTTGAGAAACGATTAAAACCGAGACAAAAAATAGTACGGTATTTTTGCCAAATTCCTGTGATCGGTACTATTGCTAAAAAGATTAGGCCGGTGTATATATGACAATTTCCACCAAACTTCTTTTGCGTTTTTTTTTTTTACGGAAGCCCGATGGTTTGTTTCACCCATTTCGATTCATTTCTTCTTGTTTTTGGGATATTAAGGTCCAACTGTCCTTTGGCGGTCGTCCTAGATGCCAGTTTTCTGTTATCTGTCATCCTAGACATATGTTCATTCGAACATTTTCTTCTTGCGCGGAACCATTTCCCTACACCTGCTGTTTGACACTCTTCTCGTGTTTCCAGTGTATAGGTCACTATGGGTCTAACGCAGGTCTTGTACGAGGGATGTTCGGTTACTAAGATAAATTTGTGAATTACAGACAGACTACTTTATTTATATAAATCAAACATACACCAAGTAAAAGCGTGAACTGTTAGCTACTTTTCAACATAATCGCCGCCAATGTTAAGGCACTTATTCCAGCGAGGCACAAGCTTCTGTAAACCCTCTTCGTAAAAGGTGCGATCCAAATTTGTAAAATAATGCCGTACTTCCTCTTGAGCTTCGTCTAACCTTTTACCCGACAAATGAGCTTTCAACGGCCCAAACAAATAAAAATCGGAAGGAGCCAGGTCTGGGGACTCATCCGTTTTCGTCTTGATGATTCTTTTTCGCACATCTTCAACGTTCAGAGCTGTGCGTCAACTTTTGAACTATTTACACCAAACACTAACTTGTTTTCGACTCATAACGACTTCTCCGTAAGTCTTCAGTATTTTTTTTATTTATGAATTTCGGTAGGTGTATCTTTATTTGCATGCAAAAAACGAACGGCCGCTCATACTTCAAGCTTGGAGTATGCACACGTTGTACTGAACCTAAGGCAATGACAATAGCCACCTATGCAATACATACGCGCATATAAAATGCGTGCAAGTTTCAATCTGATCGGAACGACGTAGGCGGTGTGTCGCGCAAACGTACCTTAGTAACCGGACATCTCTCGTATATTCTAACTTTGCTGGCGGTTTACATGCAATTATTCTTCCATATTGTAGTTATTACGAGGCTATTCGGGCTGTCCTGTTGATATGGTTTCTCATACTTCCTTTTAGATCTTCACACGGTAAATAATTGTTCCCACCTAGCTGTATTCGAACACCTGCTCAATAATATTATTCAACTGCATGGGTGTGTTGCAATACAGAACTAATCAATTTATTTCTTGAACTCAGAATTCTTACTTCTAGAGAACTACTTGCACTTCTTTTGCTCTGTGATGTGCTTTGCTTGCAATCACCACAAGCAAACCACAGATTTGTTAATAAGATAGAATACGGGGCAAAAAAAAATACGATACCATAGAAACTGCACACAAATTTAGAAATAAAGCATTTTTAAAGGAAGTCGAACAAGTTGAGCGGAATGCCAGGTTATGTAGCTTGTTTCATTTGGAGAAAGATTCACAGAGTTGCCATTTTTTAACGTCAGCACTAATGCTCTCAATTCCAACAATAAAAAAATATGTGCAAAATGTACTGGTCTTCATGTGTGTACATATTGTTTAATTTACTTTGGTGGGACAATCAAGCGTTACTTCCATTACATTATATATTTGGATGTAAATTTACTACATTACTTTACACTCGTTCATTTAACGATTTGAAATTTTGCGCAAGCAGGATCGTGCTTTTTGTGTAACCTTTCTATATTTATAAACATGTGTCATTTTTCAATGACTTATCCTACTATACCCTTTGTATATTCGTGAAGTTGACGGGCCAGACAAATAGACATCCATTAATCTAACGTTAGATAAACCACAAACAAACAAGATTACATTGCCAACTAGGATAAATTTCACGTTTATCTTTTTATTTACCTATAGGTCCCAAGGTCATATTCGATCGGATTTACAACCCCTTCATTGTAACGATCTTGGACGTCCGAATTACTGCGTTTGTACTCAATGACATGTTCTTTATTCTGTTTCGAAATAACCGTTAGATCTTGTAGAGAACCGTAAACATTGGATGGTTGAATCGCTGGAGCTAAGCCTGTCAGTTTCGCCTTAAATTTCCAACGCAAGAGATTTGTTGGCGAGCAGTCCTTCATATTGTCCGCGCAAAAATTCGTATCCCCAACACTAAATGTTATATGTATAGGTAAGAAAGTAATAAATTGTAAAATTATATTCTTGGATTGTCAGTACAGTACAACCTTGCTAATCTGGGCTAATTGAAGAAAGGCTATGTTCGGATTAACGAATATAGCGATTTCTTCATTTAAACTACTGCAAATGAGTATTAAAAAATATAGAAAAAATATGGTTAATATCCAGATTGTTCCGGTATACAATTTCTTTTTGAAAATCAAATCGTCGTTTAACAAAACAATCGAATAAAAATAGTTGAAATATGAACATACTGTTTGTCTATTTTTACATACATATTTAGTTTTTATCAAGACTATTCGGATTATCGAAATTTTTGGTCGGATTAATAAAATGAGAATCTTAACTGAAACTCGTTGGGATTATCGCATGTTCGGATTATGGAGGTTACACTGTACTGTTAATTTGCCAATAAACCACAAACAAGCTTAGCATCATCAACTCCCTCTTATTCTTATTTACCTAAGTGCCCCAAGACCATATTCGACCGGTTTAAGAACCTCTTCATCACAATCTTCGACGTCCGAATTACTGCTTTTGTATTCTATCGCTTGTTTTTTATTTCGTTTTGAAATAACCGTCAGATCTTGTAGAGAGCCGTAAACTTTCGAAGATTGAATCTTCGTACCTAAACCCGTCAGTTTGGCCTTCAATTTCCGACGGAAGAAATTTGTTGGCGAGGATTCCTTCATAGTGTCCCCGCGAAATTTGTATTCCTAACACTAAATATCGTATGTACCTACATGAATGCAAGAATTTGCAAAATTATATTCTTGGAGTGTGAGTGTTACTATTAATTTGTCAATTTGTAGTATTAATTAATTGTGATTGCGTTGAGAATCCAAAAATTGTGTTTGGTAGAAAATATAATTAAAATAATATTTATGTAGCAAATAGAAATAAAATTAATATGTAGAACACTGTTGCTTATTACATTGAATAACAAAAACAATTTTTTTACTGTTACACGAAAGAATGTAGCTGATCCGAATAATATTTTTCACGCTGAATTCAAATGTGCAAATAGTTTTTGCCCTTGGATCTTAGTTTTTATGTGACTCCGAAAAATCCCCGAAGACCTAAGATCCCTTCCAACTTATATCAATTGTTTGTAAAAAAAAACCGCACTTGTGAGAAAATATGCAATTATGCCGATAAATACAATAAATAAATAACCTTAACAGTAAATACAAGACAACATAGCTAAAAATAAACATTTTTAGCTTCCCGATATTCTGCGAAACTTTGCCTCAGAAACGACTCCTTGTAAGATCCAGAAGTAGCCGGATAGCGCAGCAGCACTCCATTTGCCTTGATACCGCTTTTCCATTTGTGAAACATCGCCAATGGCGCCAAGGTAATCCGGGAAGAAGTCCAAATGATCGTTCAAGATATGCAGATTCAGTGACATGTTACATCCTATACGGTGGAACGATCTCATGAGTTTATATATAATTTTGCAATAGTTCACTGCCTTGTGATTGCCTACAAAGTTCTTGGAGATACTCTTAGAAGACAGCCATGTCTTCCTACGAATTTTCCTTCCTTAATTTTTGCATCGCTGATCTTGACGAGTCCCAATTTTATGTGCGATGAGGGTACATACACATTTATCGGTCATACAAGAGAAATGTTTACCACATTCTTCTGTCCAAGCAGTAATTCATTACGAGTAGGCCATTTTCTTCCACATTAGTGGTCTTTCCTTGTTGTCCCACTCCCGTAGAAAACAGCAGTACTTTGTGTATCTGGGTTGCATGCCAAGCACTTTGAGGTCTCCAGGTATATTTCATTTGTACTTCCCATATTGGATATCCCAAAAGCAGTTGCAAGTTTTGTCTCCTTCAGGTTAACTGCATGAGCAATCGGTACAGATGGCAATTTGTTCGCATTGTACTGCTTTCGGACCAACTTTACTTCCATCAATGAACCGACGGCACTCGTTTATATTCGTGGTCAAGAGTGTGCATAACGGATACGATATCCTTACAGATTACCATGTCATCGTGGAAGAAGCATTCTGAAAATACAGTATGGCGGCGACGAAATACCGTCACTTTCATATGGCGATCTAGAAGATTCCATCCTTTTAATTTAGTATAACTTCAAATCACGCCTCTTGTGACGAAAGGCGTGGCTCCTTTGATCGCTCTAAATGATGGGTCGGCATCAAGAATTCCTTCACCGCCTTTGTATCTTTTCCTTATTAGTCACCAGATTCATCTTCACTCAATGTCATATGTTCATATACCAGCAATTCTGTGCTGTGACACACAGATCTCATAACAGATGGTACATTTGGGTACTGTACAGTGTACTTTGTTTTCGAGCTGATTCCAGCTATTTGCTACAGAAATAACAGTCTGTTGTGTGATACTTTGGTTCCTTCCAAATCATGGAAACAACGAACGGCATGTGACGTGATTATTTCTTTATCGATACAGCTTCGATACATTAAGCGAATTTTCGGGACATAATCTCCCAAAGATAATGCTGGGTAATTTCACGTTTTCGCCAACGATCTATTGGAGAATGCATCTCACGTTGACGATACGTCATTATTAAACATACTCGAACATAATCTGGTCACGAGGAGATTATGTTAGATTATGCCGAGGTGTAGGTTATGAGATTTGTTTTTGTTTACTGAAAGATGGTGCTAAGTTAATGAATCATATATAGCGAAATCTACGTATATGTTTAACTATTAATCTGGATAAAATCGATACGGCAATTAGGTAATGTTTCGATATAGTTTTGTTAGATAACGTTAAATAAACAAATGGGTTTGCTGCTTGGCTGTGGTCCTGCAACATAAAATTTGCAATTACTCAACTCGCGTTTGCCCGCAATTTCTTCTTCTTTCAATAATAAATTATTTTTTAAATGATTTAGCAATTTAAAGTTGTACGAAGCGGCGTTGGTCATAAACCTACATTTTCGCGATGATTTTTTTTATTCAAGCGGTGGGGGAACTAAACGTCATACCACATGTAAATCAAATATAAGCTAACAATCGAGGCCTCCGTGAGCTAGCCCGCGTTAAACCCTAGTAACTACAATCACCAAGACGATGCCACGTGTTCGGGTATGACCCAACCCTATTGTTGCCATACCGTTGTCGTTTACTACATGTATAGAAATTCCATGTACATATTCTGACACTGTTTTGAACCAATACATCTCCAGAACACCTAAGTCAGCTACTTCAAAGGAAACAATATTCAACATTTTCAAGAAATTTTGGAAAAATAGAAAAACTGATTTCATTCGCATGTTGGATGGGTGTTTGTTTTTAATAGAAAATGTACTTAAAGATCCGAGATTCTGTGATAAATATGGGAGCTCCATTCTTTTCTAATTCGTTTCTTGCCGCGAAAAAATGCATTTTATAAAAAAAAACATGCTAGTTATACAGGCCCATTTTCTATCTCCCTATATGTGTTACATTCTTAATATTAAAGATGCAAAATCGGTTAAATGGACAAAGTTGCTCAGAAAATAGAGTTATACTTGATGCTAGTGTCACATTTGTTATCCAGTGCAAGGTTTGTGTGATATTCAAGAAAAAGTGAAAACTTCCAAAAACTGCAACGTCAAATACGTTCACAACCCCTAAAGATAAAATAAAGGTGAAAACTGTTTCTAGTATAGTTTTTTTATGTAGAATCCAATAATGTGATTTAAAAATCCATGGCGCCCTTTATTTTGAAGATATAATAGAAACTTGTATTTTTTAAATGGAAGTCATAGTTGGCCATGATGTCATTAAAATGCAAAATTTTTTTTTCTGATTTCATTGATATAACATTTGGTATAGCTATCACTTTTAGATTTTGATTTGTAGTGAAATAAACAATTATTATTTCTATTCATGCATAAGCGGGCTTTGACTAACAAAAAGGGTAAACAAACACATGTAGTTGTGAAAAATTAAAGGCTGAGTAAGTTAGATGAGTATCAAATAAGTCCTTTTGGTAGTTTTATTCAACAAATTCAGAAAATGTATAGCTACCAAGAAAAGAATGATATCCTTTTTGTTATCATGCTAGCAATCGAAATAGCATTGAAGCTAGTGAAATGTATCACCAACGCTACATGGAAAGGAGGCCGCCTGATAAGAGGTTATCTTCTAAGCTGGAAAATAATTTAATTAAATATGGAGCCTTTGGTAAACCATGTACCTACTACAGAGAAGAAATTTAAACTAGAAGACGAGGAAAGGGTTTTAGAGTATGTAAGTTACAAACCAAAAACATCCACACGCGAGATCTCAAGGGAATGCGCAGTTTCCACCAAAAAAACTCGCCTAATTCTTAAACAAAATAAATACAAGCCATTGACGTTGTATGTTCAAGAACATAAAAGAAGATTATTATTTGCTAGATGGCTCTTCAGAGAAACACATAATAATCCACAATTTTCTAGTACAATTTTATTACGGATGAAACGCAATTTACAAATAATGGCATATTTAATCCAAACAACAATATTTATTGGTCTCAAAATAATCCTCGCCTTACTACCGAAAGGTCAGATCAACATATATTCTCCGTAAATGTGTGGTGCGGCATTTTTTGGTATAAAAATACTGGGGCCATATTTTTATGTAAACAACTTAAATGGTGAACGATATTTATCCTTTTTTACGTAATGCATTGGGAGACATGTTATACGAAATACTACTAAATTTGACGCAAAATTTAAAATAATGCGAACAGGATGGTGCACCTGCTCATAATTGCCGAGTGTGTAATTATCTTTCGGAGCGTTTCTCTAACTGGATTGGCAATACAGGTACAATTCTCTGGCCAGAAAGATCTCCAGACATTACACCTCTAGACTTTTTCTTATGGGGTGCCGTAACAACATCTAGGATTTAAAGATTAGTATTATGGCGGTAATAAGAAGTATCAGACCTCACAGTTCACATAGGGTTCAAACTGAAATTGTGAGGAGGTGCTCCAAAATACAGAGTGCCATGGATTTTTAAATGACATTATTAGATTTTGCATAAAAAAACTGTACTAGAAACAGATTTCACCTTTATTTTATCTTAAGGAGTTGTGAACGTATTTGACGTTGAAGCTTTTGGAAGCGTACAATTTTTCTTGACTATCTCACAAACCTTGCACTGGATAACAAATGTGACACTAGCATTAACTACAACTCTATCTTCTGAGCAACTTTGTCCATTTAACCGATTTTGTATCTTTAATATTAAGAGAGTTACGCATATACGGAGATAGAAAATGGGCACCCTGTATAGTATAGTAATGTAGTTATGTACATACAATAAAATATTATTTGTTTCACGTGTATAAAAATATTTTGCATTCCACAATTACTGCTTCTATTTCTAGACAATACTTCTATTTAATCTATTCCTCTAGGCTATAGATGTTTGATTCAAACACCAAGTAGGATACGACTAGAAGGTTTGGTATTTTCTTTTGTGTTAAAAAATGCTAAAACTTAATTTGGAATTCGCAGTAAATCATTACCAACAGCTGGCACAATTAATTATTCGAGGCTTAAAGGCGCGTATTACTAATCGAAAATCGGAGATATGTACTTCAAGTGAAGGTAAATTGGACTATCGTCCGTACAACACTACTTGAATATTAAATAAATCACAATTCCCATTAACAACCGTAGCTAATCGCATGGCGTGAATGAATAGAATTTTATTTGTATGCTTATTCAAACTTGGAAATATTTCCACATTTCCTGTCAATTAGTAATTAACATAAAACTTTTTTTCCTATTTCTTATCTCACGTGAAGATTGAAATTACATATTTAAAATAGAAGTACAAATGACTGCATCAGAATTCAAGTACATACCCCGAGATTTCATTTTTATTGTAGGTATTGTATATTTTACATACAATAATTTTCATGTTATGAAATCATGGAGAAAACGTCGCTATATAGGGGCCCCTATATAATTAATAATCATTATTTGCATGAAATAACAACATATCCTAACTGATTGAGTTTAAGATCTCATTCAAAACGGGTGCCGACCCAATTATGTCTCAACGAAATGAAAAAGTGTTCTTTAAAGAGGTACATATCTGGACAAACGTGTGTATGTTTGGTGCATACATAATGAAAGGACTCTTAACAACTGTTGCTTATTATATAACCTTACTTACACAGCTTTTGTTGTACATTTTGAAAATATGATTGGAGTTGCAAATAAGCTTGAATTTATATCGACTCAGTTTATGTAATCTGTTCTCGAGAAACATTTTAAAATCCTGTGTAATATTGCAAAGAAATGAATAATTATTTAAACTTACTATGCAATTCAAATCTGCTTCAATCAATCTAATTTGCAACTATAATTAAAGCCTACATAGGAAAACTTTTCGTCCTGGCTGTTTTTTATAAATAAGTGAATACATTTTACAATGTTACTAAATGGAAATAGGATGTAATGCTTACGCAGCTTGATATATTAAAGCTACAACTTGCTAAATCAATAAAACATATATACAGTATGCTAGAGAGTTCTATGGACATGCCTGTGTTGTGTCAATATACGTATGTACCTATTGAGTTATTTATTTCAAGTGTGTTGGTACCGTAACATTCCCTACTTTGGAGGATTTGTATGTTTTGAACAGGGAGCAATATTACTGTCAATTAATTGTTTTGCTTTGATGTAATTTTCTTGTTATTTTCTTCAGGCGTTTTTCGATATCTGTAAGAACTTAATTGACAATTACATATTTAATTTTTGATGAGAATTGGTGATTTTTAAACCAATTTTCTACGTATATTACTATACATTAAAATCTGTCAAAACTATGTTTACAAACATTAATTCGCTCTACCATTATCGCTAATTCCTCGGCCACACCAACTTAGAATTTTTGGTCACGTGATCTTCAGTTGAATTTATTCACGTTTACATATATACCGTGCTTTTTTTTATAACGTTACACATAGGAATTTCTTACAGATAACGTTAAGCGACATAGTAGGCAACCAGTTATATGTTAACCCGTCGTTAGTGTAGATCTATGGCCAGTGCAAATACGCCACTATTATTAATTAATTATCTCTGGCTAGCACGTTTTAAAGGGTCTACCATAATTTACTTTTTCTAACGAAGAATGTCCAGCATACCATGAACATTTTAAATCTACTACGTAACTGTTAAAATTTATTACGAAAGTTTAGTGGGATTTGGTACGGAAACATTATTTTGTGTCGGCAAAACAGAGCTATGAAGAATTTGGTTATGTTTTTAACAAAGAAAGTGCAAAATTTCAACTTGGAATGTAGAAATTATTTTATTCTAACGATCAATTAAGACAAACAAAACAACGTAAAAACGGTGAAGTCTAATTTCAGAGCAAGTTTTCTAAGTGTCCATGTCTTTCAAGGCAATGGGTTTATTCCATCACATGCAGTACGTGTACGGGCTTTCAGATCGTCCAAATTACGTATTTCCATATTATTATTGCTTTACTTTTCAGATAACCCCAAAGGAAAGTAATCGTTTGGATACAAATCGGCTGATCTTTTGAGGGTACTGCGTTCGTGTCAGGTTCTGTGCATAAAGATTTGTACGGGATGAACAACTAATGGATTAATGGAAAGGAAATTTTGTATTTTTCAATGAATAAATTCAGTGTGTTGACCTCACTATTTATTATCTACTATGAAACTGTTAAAATATTACGATATAGTAGAATTTGGTTGTTTTTAATAAAGTGCAAAATTTTTACTTTGAACGAAGAAATTATTTTATTGTAATTGTTAATTAAGATAAACAAAACAAAGGTAAATGCAGGTAAATGTAGCTTCGTCAGTACAAGTGTTTTATTCAAAATTTCTACGATTTCATTTAACAAATTAAACATTGTTTCGAAAAAATCTGTTCGGTTTATTTTATCTTTCTCGAAAAGCTCTTGATCATTTGTATTTTGTATGGCTTACAATTGAAATTCTTTCACGATTTTGTATATCGAACGTATGATACTTCATAATGTTTGTCTACATATAAAAGCGATCCCACATACCGTTTCTCTACATAACTTAGGATATTCAGATTGATGTGTTCTGTTGAAACGTGATTGGGTTTATTTATATTTCTGTGAGAACACAACCATCTGCTTTGAATTTGAGAAAAATATTGAGCATAGTCTTCGCACATGCTATAGGCCTTCAGGATAATTGACTGAAAACATGTCCCTAACTCGTCTTAAATTGTTATTCTTCTGGTACCACGTTATCATTGCCACCTTTTTATCTTATTCACAATTTAAAGAAATTTTCTACTTTTCAATAAAATGTATTTAATTTGTGAGTGCTGTATGAATAAATATTTTTTAAAAAATTATTAAATTAATAAACAAATATTTGACAGAAAGAATTGTTTTTGTTCGCACTGAGGACGCGTTAACGTATAACTGATGGCCTACTATGTCACTTAACGTTACCTGTAGGAAATACCTACGTGTAACTTTACAAAAAAAATCCCTGTATATGCCTGAAAAGCAAAAGGGTTTTTTCCCGTAAGACTAGATGTTACGATAGCTTTTGAAACATAAAGACGACGATAGTGGCCGTTTGCATACAAATACGCATATCGTATATAATACTTTTGAGTTTAATACACCTGACATCATCTCATAATCATAAAATCCTAGTCTCTAATTACTACGTCAGTCGATGCTTGTCATTTCCATTGTTAGTTGGATTAATAATATCCGACGTTTCGGCTGGCAGTATACTAACGTCATCACTGTAGTCTTAGGAATAGCCGATCCTAATTAAACTCATTATTTAATAATTTTGCAATTGATAACGGATGCAATGTAACAAATTCTAAAATACCGCAATCGGTCAAGTGTTGTAAGTAGAAGGCGATACGGGTGGACAAACATAAACTACCCCGTTGTCGGTACACTACAACCAGGAAGTTCACGTTTGTTTTTTTTTTATATAAAACGCGATAATATCAGGTAAGTATAATTTATATCGGAAAATTACATGTAAGAATTTAATGGATAAAAACGTTCGCTACGGCGGAATTTTATTTGATAATGTCCAGCATATTTTTAAATCAAAGACAAATCTATACCTTAAAAATACCAAATCTGTGACGTAAGCTGTTTTCATCAATTGGGCTTTATAAATGAATATAGTAATTTGCATAATAATAATATACCATGAAATATTAATCTTTTTACATAATTTGGTCCAGACCTTAAAACCTGTTAATTATAATCAAATTATAAATTCTAGAACGCAATACCGAAAAACGTATTAGGTCTTGAAACTTTAAACAGCAATATGACATTTGTATTCTTCAACGACAAAGCTGTAGAGGTACCACAGCTTGGTACATTATGTGTTCAGGTTCACTGCCAAACTGAATTATGTCATGCATTAATCCATATATGTAGTTGGCAGCATAAATGACCGCTGCGACAGTGAACCAGCTCACCACCGTCAAAAACGAAAAGGATGAAAAAAATTTAAAGCTTAAAATGGAGAATTGACAAAACTCAATCAACAATATGTTAACTGACATTTATATGCAGGTGTCATAAAAAAGACGATTTTCCGATTTTTAATAATTGAAACGGAAAATTACATGGCTGGATGTAGGCTAAAAAATGAGCTGATAAAATTATTTATAACCCTCAAGGGTAAGGTCAGAGTGGATTCGTATTCGGCCGTATTTTGTGCACTGCCATATACGGTATTTTAAAATTGACATTGTGTTTTCTTATCCGTATACGACGGTATACGGCGGTGCACAAAATACAGCCGAATACGGATCCACTGCGACCTTACCCTAAGCGTTTTAAGGTTTTAAGACCAATTTTTTTTTATTATATTACGTTTTTTTATGATTCCAATAGAGAATGTTTTTTTTTCTGAAAAGAACAACGTATCACAAGTATACCTTAACATAAGAAAAAAATAAAAAAAGTAACAAAATAATTATTTAGTCGCCTGTAATAACAACAGTGGAAAGAAATGACGAGCACCAAGCGGGAATCGGATGCATTGCGGTGCTACTTTCTTAGTAAATCAAGTTGCCTGGAAAAACAAATGTCTCACGATATGTCAAGTTGATTTTTTTTCTAAAATGAACGAAAACAGCGTTTAGATATGCTTCGAATTTATTTTAAATGTAGTGATAATAATAAACACACTGTTCGGGTTACTTTTCTCCCGCACAAAGTATTAATTAATTCGGGACGACACGTGTTTCGGGAATACGTGGATTCCCATTCTCAAGTCGAATAACCGAATGAGCGCGAAACTGACTTAAACTAGAACCATGCAATACTTTCTCTTCTCCTTTCACACCCTCCACCTACCCCCAAACATGCATACAACCGGCTACTACTACCCTCGAACGCAGAATTCTTAGAAGGACCACACACCGATTCTCAAGTGTACGCTTTAATTGCTCATAATAAATCCATCAATACAGAAAAAGACAGAGGCGCTTCTTCCCGATTCAGAAGGTTTCTGTTCCTTTCAATATAAATGGATTCATAAGCGTCTAGCTCGCGCGTGGATGTTACCGATTTCATTAGTTTTACATTATCTATATTTATATTATGCCCCGTTTTTGCGATATGTTCAGCCACGCCAGACATATCAGCCCTCCCATGTCGGTAGTGTGAAATATGTTCATTGTATCTAGTTTCGATAGACCTCTTTGTCTGTCCAATGTAGACCTTCTCACAATCCTACCACATGCAATTTTATAAATTCCTGACTTTTGTTTCGTTTCCGGTTTGTCTTTCGGGTTTCCTAAAAGGTTACGAAGTGTGTTGGAGGATTTATAACCGATTTTCATATTTTCGTCTTTTACGATTCGGCTAATTCCTTTTGTTATTTTATCAAAAGGTAATATTAAAAATTTATTTTTGTCGCGAGGCTCCACCGGAGTAAGCGTTGTGGAATTTCTAAGATGTTGTCTATCTTGAACCTTCAAGGACGCGATCAACATCTACAGAGAAATAACCATCGTGTTTTGCAATGTTTTTAATATGTTTTAATTCTTAGAACTCTTAGAATTCTTAGAATTAGACAGATTCTAGTTGATTTAGGAAATGGTAGTTCAACGAATTGAAGGCCTTGATAACTTTGAGGTATCAGAGTTGCACAATTTTTAACCATCAATTTTTGTTTACGCTTCTTGACTAGATTGTTTATCATATCCTTCTAAAATCCATTGTATTCAGCGATGCATAATGTAATTTAGTGCTGTTTTATATCTGTTCTTTGTCCTTCGTTATTTTAGGCAAATTCCAAGACAAAAATCCTTGAATTTTCATGTTCTCTTTACTAACGTGCCCGATAATAAATGGTAATGTGCATGTTTGGATGATCCTTATTTAGCCAACTTTTGAATTTCACTCTCCTGGTGTCACCCTATCAAAAGTTTAAAATCTATCATAAAAATATATCTAATTTTTCCTATCAAATTAGAAGTCTTCTATCCTTACTGGGTGTATCATATTTCTACTTTCAAGTAGATAAATAATTTAACCATGTTCACCTAATAATCTGTTGAACTTATTATATATAAAATCACGTATAAAATGAAAATACTCCATTATATTTAATTTTATTGACAAATCGTCTTTCTTGCAATTTGGATATTTTTTTCTTTGTTCTTGAACATATTTCAGGATTTCTTGCCTTTGGTCCTCATCTTCCCACAATTTGATTGAATCTTTTGGAGTATTTCAGTGAATTAAAAATTTATAACCCATCGCACAAGATTCTTGCACGTGGCATGTTTCCAGATAATAATTCAAGAAGTCTGAATTGATATTAAATTGTTATAAATCCTATGAAAAATGTGTCGATCCTTTTGTAAAATTACGATGAATGGTTAAAATTAATAGGAAAGCGATAAGAAAAAGAAAATACCAAGCCAATTGTCTACATCCTTTGCTGGTATATCAACAATTACGTCATTCCATAATTATAGCCTATGCTATGTAGAGCTGTTACTATTATCGTTTTAAATTTGAATAATATTCTACTATCGAACTACTGTCATAGTTTGTATAAAGTAAATACATGCTTTTGAGGAAAAATTTTCCTTAGCGGAATATTATGCGAAATACATAAATAGTAATTTGAAAATTTGAGAATGTTCGTGGTGCTTGGTGGAGCTAAGATAAGGGAAGAGCATAATTTAAAATAGTTTAGTTGTTATACCATTTGAGCTTATTTGATGTGTAATTGACCATGTTTGCATTGAATAGTTCCGCTTCACATCTTTTAACGTTGAATTTGTGATGAAATTTCAATTGACCACATTTCAAAAACTAAATGGCGCTAGACTAGATTAAAACAGTGCGGTTATAGATTACAAACGGATTGTTTACGATGGCAACAGGCATATTGCAATGCCTGTTCCAGCAACAAATTATAAAAAAATAATCATTTTAAGCTTAGGCATTTTGAAATAAGTGCAATTTTAGGACCATTAATAAACACACGTAAGAAATTTTACATATATACATTTTCTAAATTCCAACGCATTGACAAATTAATAGTACTCATTTCTCATAAACGCTAGATAGCCTAATTGATTCACAAGAATTTTATTAAATAAATGTTAAAACAGGTACGTACAGAATTGCCAGGAAGTAAAGAAAAAAATATCTATTAAGTTAATTGTCGTTTTCAACGTTACCGGTCAGCGTTCTAATAGTGAATTCCACTCAAAAACCACAGTTTTTTAAATGTTTATTCAAGTTTAGAAGAGCTCTTTTTAAAACAACCGCGGTCGTTACACCGCCAAAATTCAAATAGAACAGTACCGCCTTGCACTACATTCTCCCGCCGAAAAAAGCGCACTACTGAAACGGACTACGATACGATTGAATAATTTTATTCGCAGGTTACATATGTATGTTTATCATACGTAAACAAACGACAGCTTCGCTTTTTCATAGTACTCCCACTACGTACGCGCCGAATATTGTGACACTGAAATAAGCTTGGGATGATCGGAATCTTTACGTCAGAAGGAGTGTATAATTCTTGGATACGTTATCTATGGATTTCCTGGTGCCGTAGATTACTGAATAACACACTGACAATCTACGTCGATCATTTATTATATTCCAAATAGATGCTGTAGTTGTAAAATATAAGATTCAAAGTAATCTTCATTTTTCGTATTTTTACGAAATTATCTGTAATACACTTATCATCTGAGTAAAGTGAGGATTTTACACTTGTATTACAATACCTTACATTATCTATGGATATAAAAGAATTACGTACGCATACATGCACATGCACAAGGTACGCATACAGTCCTGAAGTGAAAGGAAGGTTGTTCTAAGTATGATAAAAGCAGGATTGACGAACTTGCAAAAGAAAAAGATCATGAAGTTCTTGGATTACCACCTTACCACTGCCGGTTAAATCCCATTGCAATAGTATGAGCACAAATACTGTATAAAAATGAATAGCACAACATTTAAGGTAAAAGATATGGGGGAATTAATTCGAAGAGCATATAGCACTGTGACAGTTGATAATTGGTAAAATTACATCAAACATGTAAAAGATATTGAAAAGGAAATGTGAATAGAGGATAGTTTGCAAGATGACATTGAAGAATTTATTATTCATGTAACAGATTCGTCATTATCTGAAGATCAAAATAGTTCATCGACTGGCTAAAAGTTGAAACAAAACATGTGTGAGTGTAATTGCTATTCCTTTCCTAAATATTATTGTATTATATGGGGATTTGTATGACTCCAGCTATTTTTGTGACAAAAGCGGAAACTATTATTATAATCCTTTAGATTATATATTTTACTTTAAATTTAAGAAATTGTATAATACCCCACTCCCTAAATAAATGTTCGAAATGTAAATTACGTTAATGTTGAGTAATAATAAATAAAATTATGGACTTTTTCACTGATTTTTAAATAAAAAAATGTTAATTTTGTATTTTACTGTTTTCCTCCAAATATGCATTTTAACTGTGAAGTAATAATGTACAGCTGATTCGACGATTTGGCAACCGTGTATCGAAATCTCATAAGCTCTGTACTGCATTCGGAGGTTAAGACGATCTATAAAAGGCGAATGGACTATAGAATAATTTATTTGCGAAAAATAAGAGTATTCGGATATTTTGCAACGAAACCTGTCTTTTTTAAAAGGAGTATAAACGGTTCTATAGTATGCATTGCCAAACCATACGCCGCCTGCAAGTTGTAGACTAAGAACAAAAACTAGTACAAAAAATGGTGAGTATTACTATTGATTTTCAACAAATATTGGGCCACTAGTAACGCCTGATATTCGCTCAAAAATTCAGACGTGCAATTCTATTTTTAGGAACAAAGATGCTGGAATTTATAATGACTTATGTCATGTCCAACTCATTGCGTCGTGATCAATAATGCCTCAACCTAAATACATTTCACGGTACACTTTCCAGTGAATATAATGAATTGCTGTGGATGCATTATGAAATCTATTTAATTATTTTATTGCTATATCAATATTATATGAATTGCTTCTTTATAAAAAAATTTCTATCAGTGTAAAGAATAAGAGAAAGGAAAAAGGTAAATTAAAACCGTTTTAGCAATGATGTAAAAACAACTTTTTCAAGCTGCCCTTAGGCGATCATGCCGTTAAACAAAGCTAAACAAGCATTGGTATATCTCATTTAAGTTCTTAAAGTATCTTATAAATATTTACGTAAGATTTCCAACTTGCTCGAGTTAAAATTTTCTCTTGTTATTGGGTCGTTAGTCCCTTAAGGATTACTGAAATTCCTAGAGGTTGTTCTCCAACACCTTAATTAAGATAGATAAGTGTATTTTCCCTGTACCGCTGTTATTCGTAACGCCAAAAATTCTGCAGCACCAATTTTGCCAACAGATGCCAAACCACTGTTGCTTAAATCAGTGTTATTTATATATCCTTCTGTATGTCTTTTGTGGTAGTACAAAATTAGTGAAATTATTGTTTTTATGAGACTTTGTAAATTTGTTTGAGTATTCTATTGAAGAGCTAAACAATGTAGGTACAGATTTTATACTGTATTCTTCTTAATGAACTTAGATAGAAATCACAGAGTAAATTAGAAAGGATGGAGCTACCAAAACTTTGTAAGCTTGTTTTTAACGACTTTGAATAGGTGTATTGCATGAATTTCAATCAATTGCTATAGAAAATATAACAATGTAACAATATTAAAGGTAATAGGTATTACAGATCTAGATCTATTCGTACCGTTCAACTATAGCTGTCATTTGTCGACTTGACAATAGTAATTTATTGTATTGTCACGGAATATTTGCGGTATCGTCGCGACATCTAGTGGTAAATGTGCAAAGCTGTTAGCTTAAATTGTAAAGACGCGCTCTGATTGGTTCGTTGAACATAATAAGATTAAAAGCTGTTCACGAGCTCTGATTGGCTCCTCGAAAACCATTCCTATTATTCCTATTTCTAGAAGTTTTCTTTGTCCGTACAATATTCTAGGAGTAGAATTTTCACGAACGGAATTGGATTATGTATGGAGCCGTGTAAGTAAGTTAGAATACTGTAAGATTATCTACGTTTGTGTAAACGTCGAAATTATTTGTAAATAGTGCACTTAAGCGTACGAAGTTACTTAATTATTGTAAGAATTGTCTGCCAGTAATGATATAGTCAATTATAGATTTTTCGTTTCTTCCTGGTTCTTTTCTGGTGTATTTGTGACAATCTTTATGTTGGAAAAAAGAATTTTGTATAGCTAAGTCATTTTGAATGGAAAACTATTAATCTGATTCCATTTCTATTTTTAACAAGTTCTCCATCTTCCAATGGTTCCTTTTGTATCTTTTGTACCGCAACCAATCCTAGCGTTGAAGTATCCCATAATAAATGCAGGGCACCGAACTTTCTCATGCGTTCTCTGTAAATCAGTCCAGAAGTGATCCTTTACTTCAGCTGTGTCATTTTCTCCGTAAACTACAATGATCTCTATACTTCCTCTTATTTCAGTCCTTACGATAATTTTTCATAATTCTTAATAGCTTTCCATTCTACTAGTTTTTCCCTATAATTTGGACTTAAGACACATCCTACTCCTGATTCTGCTCTATTTTCATGTTCCACTCAACTCAATAAACCGGAGAATTATAGGAGACGTGAGAGTATATCGAAGTGCCGAGTTAGCGACAGATTGCTATCTAGCGGCAGCGTCAGTCAAATTCAGCGATAAAGGACTGAACGAGGACAAGAATACAAGAAATGATACCGAAAAGAAAGTAAAAACCATTGGGGCATATAAACTGAAAGAGAAAGAGAGAGAAGGGAGCAATACAGAAGCGCAGCAGATGGAAAATAAATTACCATGGATGGCATTGGAAGAGAAGTGGAGGACCTTCAAGGATATTATAGTGAAATCTGCTACAATAGCCCGCGGTATTTCAACGAAAGGAGGAGCAGAGAGAAGAACTAGCTGGTGGAACCAACAAATTAAAGATATTATTAAGAAGATCGCATGGAGAAGATACCTGATGAAGAGAACCAGTGAATATGGAATGTATAAAATTATTAGGAAAGAGGTTAAAGATAAGGTCAAAATAGCAAAAACTCAAACATGGGAGGCGGGGGACTAACAAGAAATAGTTTTATAAGGGATTAAAGAATTTAAGTAATACAGTCGATGAATGTAACGCCAAACAAATAAAAAACAAGGACGGAGTAATATAGACAGAAACGGAGAATATAATAATAATATAGATATTGAAGAAGTCGAGAAAGCTATATGGAAGTTAAAAAATGGGAAAGCAGCAGGCGGTGATAATATAAAACCTGGACTTCTAAAATATGTGATGAAAGAAGGAAATAAAATATGGCACAGTATTATAGGGCAAGCATGGGAAACCCAAGAAATACCCGAAGAATGGAAAACAATAATTGTTCCGGTCTATAAGAAGGGAGACAGGAAGCAGTGTTCGAATTACCATGGCATATCACTAATCTGTGCGACAAGTTAGATATACGAGATGATTCTGGGGACGAGACTAAGAAATGCTGTAGAAGAGAAACTACATGGGGCCCAAAGTGGCTTTAGGTAAATGTATCATAAAGATATAGAGAGAAAGCTTTCGACAAGGTAATACGACAAAATGTTTGGAAGGCACTACAGAATAACGGGATAGACACAAGACTAATCGAAGGAGTTAAGTCTATATAGTTTTCATGGATGAAATCATAAAGTGCTGTAGCAGAAAATGCAAAAAAAGTGAATGTGTGTTCGCTGATGACATTGTAATAATGGCAAACACAGAGAGCCACTTGCAATATAATGTGGACATATGGGTCAAAGAACTAGAAGCTAAGGGAATAGAGTTAACATAAAGAAGACTAAGATCATCGCGATATCCAACGTAGAACGGGAAATATGCATCCAAATTAATAACAATAATATAGAGTAAGTGGAAGATTACAGATACCTGGGGACAAGCATCAATGAAATCGTTCATTAATTCGCTAGTACATGTATCTTTACTCATAATTAACAGCTATCTGACTAGAATCTGACACCAAACTGTGGTTAGTTATAGCTAAAATATCTAAATGTGTCCAATACAAAAACTGTGTTTGAAATTTTGTATCTAGGAAAGTTTAAGATATTACTACTTATAAATTACAAGTAACATTGAACATTGACATGAAAGACGTTATGTTAATTTTTATGGATACCACTCGCCATGATGCTAAATGTCAGAGAATAGAAAAAAAAAAAAGATTTAAATCAGGATATTTGCATATTGTTTCTGACCAAATTACTTGTTATGCGCAAGGATTCTTTTCTTATATCTTTGTGGCTAGCATGGATCTTTTAATTATGCCGTATCAAGAACGAACATAATTAGAGGTATTTTATTAATGCTTCTTACGGCATTTATTCTCCTATAATAGTATATTTTAACAATATTCTAAGGAATCTCTAAGAATTTAAGATCGACAAGTACGAGTTTGAAGAAGTCGAAGTATTTAAATATTTGGTTGTCTTAATACGCAGGAAGTACGAAGGGATCTATGTGAGGCAAAGAATACAACTCGGCTATAAAGCATTTTATTCAATTATAAAGATGTTTAAAGATCAAGGTCTCAGCAAGTATACGAAGCCCACCTTGTGGGAGACATTAGTCAGACTTGTAGTGGTACAGGCAGTGGAGGTGATCAACTTGATAAGAAAAGAAGAAATACAACTAAGAATATTCCAGAGAAAAATATATCAAAATGCATTTGTGGGTTGAAAAAACTAAGTGAAGGAGAATTTACACCATTACAGAATAGCGAGATCGATAAAATGCTTAAAGGAGAAGACATCATAAGGGTTGCAAAGCGAGTCGAATTAGGTGGTACTGTCACATTCAATGAAGGGAAAATAAAGTAGTAGTAATCATAACGTATTGGAAGCCGGTGGTAGGAAGACCTAGGGGAGACCGAAGACAACATGATTACAGAAGGTGGAAAGCGGTATAGATAGGCAATTAGAACTGGAAAAGGGCAACAAAGGAAAGAAAATAATGGAGAAAAATAGTGTGTACGGTCAGATAGGTCTGATGACAGGACACTCCGCACTGAAAGGACACCTACATAAAATAGAGTGACACATTGAGGACCCAAGCTGTAGACTTTGTGAAGGGGCAATAGAAGCTGCATACCACATCTTATGCGAATGCAAAACCTTGGACCCTAAAAGACAAGCAATCTTTGGGAAAACAAAAATGAACCCAGAAGACTATACACACCAAATGGCCAAGGATCTGTACAGATGGGTACAGGGCACAAGCATCTGAGAATGGGTGGCATGGGTATAAGAATGAAAGATAAATACAAAAAACCAATGTGCTGAAGTGTTTCCGGAGACTTATGTCACACGGCTCTCATAAGGAAAAAATGTAAAAGAAAAGACAAATACATATATTTGTAATTAGTTCAAGTTCTATCACATTTTTTTTAAATCCTTGTAACTCCATTTGTAATAAACTTGTATTCAGATAGGTGCTTTTAACTGGAACCGTCCCCAGAGTGTCCGTTCGAGCTTTATGAAAAAAAGAGTTAAGAAACCAATATATGACAGCAAAACCAAAGAGTCTATTTTGAGTTTAAATAATAAGCGGACATTCCCTTGTTCTCTTCTGGCTTACAGTGAAGCAGTACCCTTGTAATACCATGTCTATGCACCATTGAATGTATGATGCGCTGCCCTGGAGATGAACAATGTCTAACTTGAAATACAGGTTCGTTTGGATTTTTAAAATACATGCAAATTTAAAAAGGAATTGTGTTTCAGTGCATTCTTTACCAAATGTATAACAAGTCTGTAGTGGGGTGGTATACGAGGTGATACAACATTTGCTTGAGTTTAAGAGAAATTGGTTTGAAGAGCACCTGTCAATTATTTTATCAATGCTTTTCTTAAATAGTCCGTGGCATTGATAATACTGCTAAATAATTTTACGTCATCAGCGTAAGCTAATCCGCAATAATGCAGTAATGGGAACAAGTCGTTGATATAAATATTAAAAGAGTGAGGAATTAAATGACAACCCTGCGCCCAACACCAGAAGAAGCAGCAAATGATGCAGCAGCAAGAATAATGCGATTGGACAAATAGGAAGAAAGAAATGAGAGAGAACCAGAGCTGACGAATCAAGTTAGTAGCAGAGACTGGTCTAATGAATCAAACGCTCTGCTATAGTATTATTTATTGATCAATACTATAGTAATGTCTTTCCCTTTACTTTATAACTAAAACCAGAAATTTTTCGGCTGAAATTGATAGACCCAGATCACGTTTGCATAACGGGCGACAAAAATTGGGAAATTGGACACTTTGACGGTCCAAGTTTCAAGAGAGGATGCAGTTGTGGGAAATGATAGAAATCTTTAATGCGATTATATTTAGTTTAGTTTTCGTATGTAGCTCTGGCAGCAAGAATACCGTTCAACGGGACGAAGAAAATATTCCATAAAACTAATTTGTTTGTTCTTCAAATTTAACTTTGAAATAAGGTCCGCTCAAAGTTAAATTGTCTTTTCTTTATACAAAATAAATTACCTGCAATTCTAAAGGTAAGCTTTTAAAGTAACTAAATCAAAATAAAGTACAACCTAACCCACGACAAAGAGTATCTTTGTATAATAATAACAAAAAAGAACAAAAATTTTAAAATTTTCAACGGGAATTATGTCAGATGGAATCCTGTTAGCTAACTCACGCAAAAGGTTTTAGATGTCGAAGTCATCAAAAGAACAAGTTTATTTCATTTTACATAACCCTGAAGTTACGACACAACCATACAAGTATTTCCATCGTATATGCATATCTACTACACATGTAGTGTGGTACAAATCCGCCAGAAGCGTCACTTTTACCAGAGTTCTAGTAATGGCACAAAGCAAACACCTACTGACATTCGAGCCGCTTACGTCTAATTAATCAGCTCGCTTGGAAAAAACAAATGTTTTGACGGTGTGAAAATAAACAAACAACAGTTTATTTTTCTTTCAACTTTTATGACTCGCGAGGAGATGGTTTGTTTGTAGTTTCTATAATAGAAAACTACAATAAGTAGTTCATGGACATTTTAAGCGTTTAGGTGCTAATTGTTTTTGACTGATAAACTAAATTAAAAATTAAGGTTTTGTTGTGTGTCAATTTTTATAGGCATTTTAAAAATATATCCGTACATTTGGATTGGTGTGTTAACTTTTTTCACACGACTTGCCTGTAGATTATCATTATTTAAAAGAATAGTTCTTAGAATATGGATATGAAAGAGTTGATACTTTTAATAAAAACTGTTTTTATGAACAAAGAAACAAATACATAGCTTTATTACTTTGTTACTATTTAGTGACTGCAGTTTGAACACTGTGTGTCGTTCTCAAACTATACAAGTTCCAAATACAGATCAGGCTTACTAAACAATAGTGGATAATCATGTGTATTTGAGGTGTTAATCTGATTCAATGTTTAATGATATCTGAATATCGTCTAAACCAAATAAGAAATATTAATAAAAGCATCACTTAAAAGCTGAAGCTAACACACACAGTTTAAAAGAAGTATCAATAATTCTTTTGACGGCGAATTGTAAAAAGTTTTTAACTTGGTTCCTTAATCAACCTTCACACTTAGCGCCTAGAAAAAAAAATGTCATGTTTGTGAATCATTTACAATGCTAAATTGTACTTCTGATTCACTTGAAACAATTGGGAAAAGAATTAAAACGTATACGTAAGGATCATGAATTGAAATTTGGTGAATGTTTTTTGTATTGTTCTATTATTTTAGCAATTGCTAAACATGATTAGAAAATCAAATGACTAACGAAGGCACGAAAGTTTCTAAATTCACAGCAAAAAGGATTTCAGTTACCATTTACCATTCTTATATATGAAAGCATACAAATATATTTAAAAATATACAAATATAGTTTTGGGGTCGCACAAAACATCTGATTGTGTAGCAGCATACATCCTCACGCATAGACAGCTGTTTCGTACCCTGCTACGTACCCTCATCAGTGTACGACTGTCGCCTGTATCGTCAACTTCATGTGAGAATGACCCTTTCGTAGTATTTCCAGAGACATCTAACGCCCGGCAGCGGATTCATGGCGTAATCCCCATGCGATAGCTAAGTTACCAGTCAATAAAGATCTGTGTTAGTATGTAATCCTTATCGGTATGGAAATTATGCTATGAATCCGCTGCTGGGCATTAGATGTCTCTGGGGTTATTACGAAAGAGTCATTCTAAGTTGACGATAGGGCATACCGAACAAGCGAGAGGCACTGATGAGCGATAAGTAGCCCCAAAACAGTTGCCTGTGCGTGAGGATGTCTGTTGCTACACAATCAGATGTGTTGTGTGATTCCAAAACTATATTTATATATTTTTAAATATATTTATATGCTTTCATTTTTGAACGTACGTGCCGGATATTGACAGAGATCGTTTTCGACCATTCTTGAACATAAAGCATTATTTTCTTTTATATAAAAGCAACCGACCATGCAAAGTTTACTCTATCTATTAAATCACTCTACCGCTAAAATCTTGGCAAAGATAATTACCTGTTCTTTATCCTCTTGCGTCTTCGGATACAACGTCACAGTTACCAAAATCTCACCGAGCGACGCGTTCACCCTCGAAGGATCCTGAAGTGAAATGGTAACGTCCGTCGTCCTGCCCAACTCCAGCGATGTCAACTCCAACTGACCCGCTCCCATGAAATCGTCCTGCAACGTTAATTCGCGTCAGTCAGGGCCGGTACGGTTGTTATCGGTACGCTGTCACACACCGACCTGCAAACCCCAATCGTAGTCGAAAACTTTAATTTGTACAGGCACGAAGGGGTCCTCGATTGGCACGGTGAAACTTTCATCCCACGTCGGATTTAGGTCGCGGTACACGGTCCTGGACTTGTATACCAGCCGTCCGCCCATTTTGAATTTCACGTAGGGGTCGCTCGTACCTGCGAACACCACGTTGTCGGTTTTGATTAGATACTACCGTGCGGAAATATAATGACATAACTTGGTAAAGGGTTGTCGGAGGAAAATTAGAGTAATTATTTGTGCGGTTAATTAATATTTATGATATTTGGTATTTAGTTTTAATTAACATATTTACGTCAACTGCTTTGATTATAAAATTAATGTTAGATTAGCTAGGATGAAACAAATACTTCATGTTAATTTATAGAAAGTCAACTGATAGAAACATCAATGTGTGTGAACTAATGAAGTACGGGTGAGTCATTGGAACTTATTGAACTTATTTAATTATAACCGCATATACGGTGGAGAAGCGATCGATCTGGTTATAGGATACCATGACTTAGTAGGTGGTAACGTGGGCGACCATTATTATGGTGCTGGTGGTATAGTCCAGGGGTGGCCAACACGTCGACCGTAAAGGTTTTGAAAGTAGCCCGCGAAGCTAAAGTTGAACAACTTGCTTTCACTTAAATTAATGTTTGAAAATCTTAATCCGATAACATAACATATAACATACATCTTATACCCGCTGAAGAAGCTCCTTCCAAACATATCTGCAGATATCCTTTCGGGCAGAGACAACTGTCCAAGCAACCAGCACAGGACAAGGCATAAAAAAATCTGCTTGCACAAAACATTTTTGTGCAAGAAGAATAATTTGCACTTCTACTGTCATGGTGGCGGTCCATTCAAAAATAAATAGCTATAGTACGTGCTTATTGACAAAAACCTGTATACATATATAAATTTATTTCTGTTTGTAATAAGGTATAATATTATTTGATAATTTTATATACCAGAATTTTATATTCACTTTTTTAATATTTCCCTAAAAATTTATTTCAAGTTCATTTCATTTATGTTTATTCTAAAATAACGATTATTTTGTTTGACAAATTTTTTAAAATTAATTAGTAGCTACTGAAACTTATCTACTTCTTTGAGTTATAATCTTCCTTCCGTCCATTTATTCCATACTTATAGCGGGGTGGTATATAGAATAATGTATCAAATAACAAAACTGTTCTATGATTTAACTAACGTAAGTCGGTATTTTATGAAATAGGTGGTTATTTCATGGAATACCGGAATTATACGCTTTAACGGCAGATAACATATACACAAACAGAAGCTGTGGAATTGCGGTAAATGAATGTATATACCAAATATTAAACACTCCTGCCCCTGCTTGCGTTAAAAAACCTTACGCAGCGTCATGCAGCTAGATTTTCGCCGTACAACGCAAACCTAATATGATATATGTAATTCATTTGAAATTGTTTGTTGTAACTGTTCACTTGTGCTGCGTAAATTATGACGATACCTGCCATCTCGAGGAGAACGGCGATAACATAAAAGTGTTTACAACAAGAACTTCATAATGTTCTGCTGCCAATTAAATTACATCACCTCTCTAAAGACTTCATTACTTTCACGACACATAAAAGAGCTCATAAAAGAGTCGCAGATTATACAGATATAAACACGCAAGCGAAATGAAAACAGGAAATAAAGATCGATAGAACCCCGAACGAAATAAGCACATTTCACCGGAATCCCGGAAATAAATTGAAACAGCACACACCGGTTATAACCATTGACATTTTCATCTAAAAGTGAGATATTTCCGCTAACATTTACATTGTACATGCGTTTACGGATCATTGTTTAGATTTATCGTCGCCTTTGTAAACATACCGCATCGTCAAACACTCCCTCCGTATTTTAACACATCTCTTTCACTCCGATTCCTTTCGCTATAGTCTTAGTCGCTCGCGTGCTCGTATTCCTGTATGTTCATTTCGTTCGACGCCTTCCAGTTTTTTCAATGGCGCTTTAAACCCCTGTTCCGTGCTGGCCTAGATATTGTAAACTGTATCGTAAAGCTTGCTCACGTTGATTACTTTTCGGATTACGTGATTTGCACTCGGAATTCTCCAAGGAAAAGCCTATATTTGATTTTCGATACCATAAACACTTTATGATACCCCGAGCAGGATATATAAATGACATTTTGATCACTTCATAGTACCATTGCAGTTAATTTAACTAGAAATGTTTGGTGTACATTTGTACTGTCGTACTATTACTCAAAAGCCTAAATCATAGATACTTCTTGTGTGGTAACACCCACAAGATCCTTATAATTGAAATGATTTCCTAGCTTGAGTTGCAATAATAATGGTGTCTGGACATCTTTACTCCGAAGTAACTCTCTTTTCAAGATCATTAAAAAGGAATGTAAAGAACAATGGTCCTAAAAATAATTTGAGGCACTATTTATGTATATAAAGAATATTGACAAGTAACAAATTGTTTCCGATTGATACTGTTAAATTCGATACACTTTATTCCAATCCTTCCCACCGCAATAATAATTATTGTAGGTGATGCCGCATTGTTTTCTCTTTCTAGTTCGACACAATTGCTATCGCATGTACCACATCATCTGTTGTTAATTACGTAGATACGAGGGGTGTAAATGAAGTAATGAGACTGACAACGTAGCGTTTGATATAGCAACACGGGAAGCACGGGAAATGGAGCGGCGACTAGTGGACATTGTAATACGCGTTCAGTGCAAGTTTGAACTCGATCAAGTCATTTAGTTGTCCGGTGTCGTTTTTTGCATGAACCCGCTTTTCGTAGTGCGTCCTACAAATGAGAGACATTAATTTCGAGCAACGGTGTGCTGTCAGGTTTTGCTTCAGACTTGGGCAAAGTGCAACAGAAACTTTTTCAAAACTTCAGCAGGTCTACGGAGACAGTGTTTTGTCAAAAGGCCAGTTTTTTACGATGGTTTAAGGAAGGAAGAGAGTCGATGGGAGATGAGCCACGCAGCAGAGTCCGTGCCTCAAGGTCATACAGTTAATCAACATTTTTACCGAGAGGTTCTCTAAATACTCCGAAAAAGGGCCATGCGTGTGAGACCAAACATCAAGAACGATTGGATTCTGCATCATGACAATGCGCCTTGTCACACAGCAATTTCCATAAACACCACTAAAAATATTTCTGTGGCTCCTCAGCCTCCTTATTCACCTGAGTTGAGTCCTTGTGACTTTTTCCTCTTCCCAAGATTGAATATTCATCCGAAGAGACATCATTTTGGGACACTCGAAAACATTCAAACGGCTGTAGCCGACCAACTAAAGGCGATTCCAATATCCGAGTTCCAGCACTGCAATTAGGAATGGAAGAACTGTTTCCATTCGAAATATAAATATACTTTAAAATCATATTTACTTCTTCTACTTCAGCTACTTCCTCATTCACATTTGTTAATCCTACAAATTCCATATCAAAACCTACATTTGATATTTATATGTTTCTAGTTCCTTTTTTTTCTATATCTCACCAGCATTTTTTAAATAATATCTAATTAAATTTGTCCAACGATCCTAACAATTCAAGTACTTGCTGTAAAGGTTCAGTGTCAATCACGCGACTACAACGGTTATAGCCGCGCGGCTGTAAACGCGCAAGTCAAGCGACTTTGTATCAACAAGTGATTTACATATCGCGTTCATATATTTCAATGTCACCTGTTGATGCAAATTCGCTTGACTTGCGCGTTTACAGCCGCGCGGCTATAACCGTTGTAGTCGCGTGATTGACACTGAATCTTGACGGACAACCAATAACAAATTGCGTTAATGTAATAATTCCTGTGGTGATGCAGTGCAATCACACAAGTATCTGTTCTGTTCTGTCTGTCGACGATTTGTGTTATTGTTGCAATAGTTGCAGTGCTTTTCTATTTACGGTTCCTATAATGTCGGACACAACAATATCTGACAGTACCGGCTATATTGTGATTTAATTATAAATAGTTTTTTGTTGGTGCAGATACCTGTTAATGAGAACCTCGGCCTTCAACTTTCCGTCAATCAGAGTTTAAGACTTCTACTTCTCAGATTCAGTTCACATTCATCTTTGTCTTTTACAGAACTATCATCAGCTTCTGACGATTTAAGACGATGAGCGACTACATAAAACGGAATGAAGTGAAATTTTCCTCATACGGAAAAACGTTAACAGGTAAAAAAGTAGAAAAAATGCAGTAGTAGTAGAAAGTGGAAGAAGTGAAACGCGATAAAAGTTTCCTATCTGGAAAAGATATTTGCAAAAGATGATGAAAAGCAAGCGGGAAAATCATAGTAGAGCAAAGAAACCAACTCACGAAGAGACATGTTCTCTATGTTTGGAATTACACGATGAAGATTGAATTCAATACAGAGATTGTAAAATGTGTGTTTATTAACGTTTCTAATGACGATATTTGTGAGGAACATCGAAAGTGCGAAGACAATTAGCCGATAAAATACGATGGTCTGTTGTTGGAGTCACTATACCAACCACAAGCAATGAAATGGGTGCTGCAAGCATGAAAGACGCCCTCGAAATTCTGCCTACCAGGCGTCATCAGTGTTCTTCCGAATGCTAAACTTACTTACATCGCTGATGCGTAGCAGACCTTATACAAACCGTTGCAATTAACCAAAACATGTACCATCTAGGGGACACAGGTCTAGACTACAAACAACCTGACGATCGCAATATATGTCGGTAATGCAGTATACTATGCTAAAATTGACTTATCTTTTGAATGAATACGCTATTATTATTTTCTTCATTTGGTTTACTATTGCTCAATTATGAATACATGCTACGAAATGTGAAAACGAGGCATTAAGGGATATTTACCTATACACATTCTTCTTGGAACTTTTATGGTCTTTGAAGTTCGTATGTGCATGCATATCCATTAAAATAATTAATGTCTCCCATAATTAAATTCAAAAAATAAACTGACAATGATGTGTCGTGAATGTCTATTATTATGCAAGGATATTCAGATTTTTATTTCGCGCAAATACGAAAGTAATTCATTAAGTTCAGTATATACGATAATAAAATAGTTCGTTAATTCTTTTAGGAAACATGTCGCATTACCCTAAGTAACCATTTTAATTAGCTAAATGTGTTAACTCTGGGTGTGCCTTGATGACCATTGCGTTCTACTTAATTAAATTTCTGGAACTCCTATCTAATTATCTTATAGTTGCAGCATTTTCCATGAATCACGTGTGGTCGTCATAAATTCAGTCATGCCAAAGCTTCCTGTATCTATATATGTATAAATGCTGAGCTTTACTAGGTAATCAGAAAAAGGAAATGGAAAATTAAGTATTGTACTATCTTCCTTTATCTCTTTATTTATTTATTTATCTTATCATTCTTATATTTTGTTATTGTGGTGGTTCAAATAAAGATTATTATTAGATTATTATTAAAATTATGTATTCTTTTCTTTTACAATAGATTCTTTTCAATGGTGAAAACGCCAACTAAGACAAAGTTAATACACTCACCATTTTTATCCATCGCAACCAGTCCATGGCCTCGGCGGAGGTGAATCCGCAACTGAAAAAAGGAATGTTGTCTAAGTGCTGCTTCTCTCCTCCTGACGAAGTCATCGTTGGAAGTTACCTGTGCAAAAAGGCGGTGAAAACAAACTCAAAGCATATTCGCAGAAAACTAAAACATTAAAATATCAATGAAGTTATGTCATTGCAAAATAGCTAATTTGCATTTATGGAACTAGATATTAATAAACGTTCACAATTAAACTATTCTTTTTGTCGCAAATACCATAAGAGCCAGAATAATGATCGCCAATGACCAACCCACTTATACAACCAAATATACAACAATGCCTGTGTTGTAAAATCCTAATTATGAATTTAGTGGAATAAATTGCACATTGGGTTAGATAGATTAAATAGCCATATAGTTTGTTTTTTTTTTAATTAATGATTTAAATCAGGGTTAGGGTGATTTAAATAATTTGAATAAAAAATAAGTCATAATTAAAGAGTGATTTTTACTTTAGAAATCATATTCAGTGACATATTTCGAAACAGTCAGAAAGTGTATCCTTGAGGTAGTGCTACAAGGAATGTGGATGTCCTGATGTATCTATAACAATATTTATTCATATTTCATGGGGGGACTATGATAAGGTTTATATTGGACAAACCAAAAAAGCAATATATATGTTCATCGGTACCGACCCACGCAGAACTGTGAATGCATTTGTGAGAAGATCAGATTCAGGAATCTGCAGCAACCTGTGTTCTTGAATATGTTTGAAAATCTGTGTGACCGCCATGAACAGTGTCTACAGCGCAATGGCGCACATATGTATATGTAATAATTAATATATGTGTTGCTCCAGTACTGTATATTTTGGCGCTTACTGTACTTTATGAGTAATCTGATCAAAACATGAATGAATACAGTTCAGACACAGATGACTCTACATTTCTTATTATTTGATTATATTGGCTTCATCCGTAGGGTGTTTGAGTTTTACTGATAAAAGTACCGAAATGCAACAACAACCTCCTCGGTTCAAATTTGCTGCTGTTAGATAAAAGGGCTGGGATTTGAGTCTAATACTATAATAATAAAGATAAGTACCTACAATAGATAAATTCGAAAAAAGAAATCGTATTACTGAACTTAAAGGAAAATAAAACATATTACACTAACCGGTATAAGGTCAAGGCCAGCCACTGTGCCAGATATCGGAGCTCTTGGTCTCGGTGAACCCCCCGGAGAACTATGTGGAGTATCTACCACACAGGCACGGCTTAAGGGGGAATCTAAAAAAAATATGCAAAACTTTCATGAAAAGATCCAAAATAATTCTCACATCCTTCTTGTATATATGGAACATAATTGAAGAAAAAACTATAAACTTACAAATATTCATAATTGATTCAAGTAGCATTTTTGGTATTAAATATCCCATTTTCCAAATATACTGCAAGTGCCTCTTAAACATATCTATATCGTATGTTTTGAGAATATTTGCTTTAACACAATCCTATCACCAATCCAATGTAGCATTGTAAAAACGGAAAATAAAATTGTTGTTGTACCTTAGCAGTACTGCCCCAATTGTCTTGTATCATTTGATTGGGAATAGAGGAGCAACTAGCTAAAGAACCGAAACAAAGTCACTGGCAGCTTTCTGTACATATACCGTAATAATCAAGCGCTTTCAGTACAAGTAAAATTGAACTCATGCATTCGGTACGATTACTCTAACTAGTACTATTTCCTCAAAGTTTGAAGTTTAAGTTATTGGTGAATTTGTCGAACAATATACAATTATGACTTCCTGCTTAGTATTCTCCCCGCAATTAGTCGGTTAATTTGCACAAATACAGTCACTTTGTACCGAGAGTACGCGTTCGTGCTGCGCATGGAGAGTCCAATGTGTCGGACAAGAAATGTATTTCTCCGATGTATCTATGTAGTAGATAAAGACATTAACATTAATTGTCTTAAGAAATAAATAAAGATCAGTTCTGGAACGCGGATATTGGAATCGTCTTTAGCTGGTCGGTTACAAGCATTTGAATGATTTCGAGTGTCCCAAAATGATGTCCCATCAGATGAACCTTCAATCTTGAGAAGAGGAAAAAGTCACATGGACTCAATTCAGGTGAATAACGAGGCTGAGGAGCCACAGAAATAATTTTACCGGCCAGAAAACCGTTTATGGAATTTGCTGTGTAACAAGGCGCATTGTCATGATGCAGGATCCGATCGTTTTCGATGTTTGGTCTCACACGCATGCCCCATTTTCGGAGTATCTAGAGAACCTCTCGGTAAAAATGTTGATTAACATTCTGACGCTGACGCACGAACTCTTTGTGAACGATTCCCTTGTTGGGCTTTGAAGAGCCTGAAGTGTGCCATTCCATGCTCCGGCGTTTTGTTTCCGGGTCATACTCGAACAGCAGTAATGACACGCTCCAAAAAAAAATTATTTTCAATCATATTCCAAAAACTCAAGCGATCTTTCTCTTCAGATGTCCCTTTGTTCCTGCGAAAGGTTTTTTGGAACCATTTTCGAGCAGATCTGTCTCATTCCCAATTCATTGGTCAAAACTTGATGAACGATGGTGTGAGACAAATTCAACTGTTCCCCGGTCATTCTGACCGTCAACCGACGATCTGAAGGCAAAAGATCGCGGATTTTGTCGACAGGTTCTTGCAGTTGACGACCTTCCGCTGCGTGGCTTATCTCCCATCGACTCTCTTCCTTCTGAAAATGCCTTAAACCACCGAAAAAATTGTGCTTTTGACAAAACATTGTCTCCGTGGGCACGCTGAAGTGTTACACTTTGCCCAAGTCTGAAGCAAAACCTGACAGCACACCGTTGCTCGAAATTAATATCTTTCATTTGTAGAACGCACTACAAAAACCGGGTTCACGGAAAAAACGACAACGGACAACCAAATGACTTGATCGAGTGCAAATTTGCACTGAACGCGTATTACAATGTGTACTTGTCGCCCCTCCATGTCTCGTGCTTCCCGTGTTGCCATATCAAACGGTACGTTGTCAGTTTCATTACTTAATTTACACGTAGTTTAAATAGTTTAGTAATTCGATATTAAAACATATATATTTTTATTGCTTAGATTTCCAGGATATCTTAATTGTAACCTGCTGACTGCTACTAATGATTCGAACTGTATATTTCACAATAGTAAAATTTTATTGGGTACTTGCGAAATTTGCTTACGATTGCGATTCTACTTAACTGCATGAATTTTACTGAGACTCTGAAAATTCAGCTCGGAAAACGCAAATAATTGTGCTGCCACGAGAACTTTTCTCGTGTGTAATGATATAGGTCTCTAAACGATTTCTACTCATTTTACTCTGCCAAAGTAATTACACTACTTCAAAAATTGGTACATACTTCAAATGAGTGCACGCTAAATTTACGCTTTCGAAATGAGTTACGCATGGCAGCGGCGGCGCCTTAGACGAATTGCATTATGGTACAAATCGGCTTCCACTTCCATTTACCCTACAGACAGATCGCCTTCTACGAATTTACTACCGCCATAAAATACGCAATTATAGGTTAGTTAAGTGCTACGAGTATATATACGCACGTACGGTCAATATTGATTTTCACGGCACAGAAACGTATTCTTACCACTCTATTTGTCACCGTACTAACGCTGGATAAGTCAATTAGCGCTAAAGTCAATCTTCAGGTTGTGAGAATTTTTTGAGTTGCCTTTGATAAGTGTAGGCCAATTGTTCGGAATAGAAGTCTGGGTTATATTTATGTGTACAGTTTTGATTTGTATAAAAAATGGAATGCAAAAAAATGAAAAACTAAAGATCGGCAGATTGTATTGGATGACATTCAATCCGGGTATTCGATACAATGAGAAGTGCCGATATTGGCAATAACTCCATCCCGTAAAATCAAAAATCCAAAATTCTACAGCTATAGTTTTAAATATAAATGTAATTAGAAAAGCAACAAGAACATAGGAATATCAATTAACGGTAGCGCACATACAGAATCTAAACAGTTTAACATTTCTTAAATTTAAATAACTTAACTACATCGTAAAAACAAAGATAAATGCAAAATTTTCTAAAGTTCATCTCGCTCTTCCTTTTTTATTAGTAGTCAAGCCAATGTTTATTAACGACTTAATACTACTTTATGTAGTACATAACGTAATTTAACAGACATCAAGGAATACTGCTTTCAGCACCTCCTTATTGGTTATGGGATGATGCCCAATCTTTCTTTCGATATAATCCCAAACATGCTCGATCGGATTTAAATCCGATGGCTGGGGTGGTGAATGCAGTTGCTTGGGTACGTCGTATAATAACCATTCTTTAACAATATGAGCAGTATGTTTCGGAT
>JARFOC010028532.1:0-32489 GCA_031763485.1 Osmoderma eremita
TTATGTCGCGAGATACTTCAAAGTCATTTTAATAGTCGTAATTACGTTCCCAGATACCTATTGTGCTAGTTGGGATGTACAATAAAACTTATAACAACAATTCTTAATAACCGATATATAAATAAAGATGATATAATAACAAAACATAAATATACTGTGGATAGCAATTACTGATTAAAATCGTGCGTTAGGTACTCATTTATGTACATTATAGAAAACATTACTTATTAAAAAATTTACATATACTCAACTGTTTAATTCAGTCGGGTAATTTATTATATAATTTTACTCCACGATAGTCTATTGATTACTGAGTCCTTTTTAAAGGATGGCTTAATTCATTTCTATTACAAATGTAGCAACTGTGATAATCGGAGTTCTTTGAGAACTCTATCCTGTTGTGATATATATATTTAACACACCACAAAATTTAGACACCTATTATGGTTAATATTAAGCAGTGCTAAGTTCTGGTGCGATACTTGACAGATGTCCAAATCATAGCAAGTCCTTCGTCCACTGTGATTCCCCAAGAGTTCACGTCTTGGTTTCGTGTGCCTGCTGTAAAGGTAAGTATCTGTGTTTGGTTCTGGTTTGTTTGCATCACGCCAGGTTCAATTCGATTTAAACTTTAAATTTTCTCTGACTCGATTGATATGACAGCTAGTATCGTTTCTAATATCGAAAGAGGTATCATCACAATACAAGCACAGTTTGCTGTAGATTATACTTTCTGGAAGATCGTTTACATATATCGTGAAAAGTACTGGGCTCAACATTGATCCTTGGGGGACACACAAATTACCAGTTGCATCTCTGATATACAATTCTTCCAACTCACGTTTTCTTTCTTCAAAGTAATATCGGTATTACAACATCCACTTTAAGGTGATCCGGATGTATGGCTATCTGGATTATTTTGCTTACTAATGGACATATTATCCGGGCTAATTTTTGTTTGTTATGTTTTATTATATTCGCTATTATATTGTCGTCGTATCAGAGTTAGCGGCTTATGTTTTGTAAAAGTTGTTACAGGTAGCTTGCTATTTCCTTCAATTTTCTGCTAGTCTCTCTCCAATCGTTGCAAATAAATATAATTATTCATATTTATTGAACTCATTTGTTATTGACAGGATGTCTTCTTGTTTCTTTTTTTATATAGACTATTTCCTTTTTTAATTTGAACAATTATATTTGCATCGATCCAGGAGCATTTTTTTCTTCGTTTAATCCTTACAATTTCTCGGTGATGTTGAATGAACTATGTCTTTTTTCAACAAATCTTTGAAGAAATTTAGCAAATCTGACGTAATTTTGTTATCTCACTTTTAATATTTACCCAATTCACTTTGGTATTATATAAGTAAGCACTTTATACTTTTGCTTTATAGTATGGAGGGCCGGTTACATAATGACATTCCTAACAGCGTATTACCTAATTGAGAATTAAAGTTAATGCTGCCATTAAACATACGTTTCATAATGTATTAATTTATATATCAAACAGAAATTGATCATTTAAAAAATTTACGTCGAATTGTTGGCTAAAAAATAAAACTAATTCATATATTAAGATACTAATAGCAGTAGAAATTTCAGTTACTTTGCAAATATATTTATCAATTTTCAAAGAATTTGTCATTAATAATATAATAGATTAGACCACTCTGGCGATAAAAAGTTGAATTTATTTTTTAAGAATGTCTAGGCAAATATTTTTTATGGAAAATATATGAGAAGCTAAAAGAAAAGTAAATTTTAAGTTTTCTGTTTTATTTGATCATATAGTGAAGAATATGAAACGATAAGTATTCTTAGATCTTAAAATATCTTGATTAAAAAAAATTTTCACCTTTCAAAACTTATATTTTGTAACTGACAAGCACACAGAGATTATCTTCAACGGACCATTAAATCGTAACGGCCCTTTTTGGTGCCATTAGTACTAACGGAGACTTACAAGTTAGTTGGGGATTATGAAACTGGAATTTTAAATTTAATCCAGAATTAAAGTTAATGCTCCAATTAATTCGGTTATGAAATCGGCCCTGAGCACCTAAAAGGACATTTAATAAATACTTTATGATCTTCTATACGTACAACTGTTGATATAAGGATATAGGAATTTTGTAACTATATTATCAGTTCCCATATGTTGCCGGTTTATTAATGCAAACACCACCTTAAACTGGACAAAGATATCCTGACATTTGGAATAATTAGTTGACTATAACATTTTTCAAGTTATAATTTTTGGTCAACAAATAGGAAATTTTTCAAATACTTCCTTATGCTTAATTTGTTTATTTAAATGGCCTTGGTGTTTGTAGAGATAGAGATATGTAAATATTAGTTTAGAAAGCCGAAAAACTAAAATTCACGGCTGTATTTAAACAATAAATATACATATTTTCAATTGTGTAAACACACATATGCAAATATAAAAAATTTATGGTGTTATGTAGATACGAAAAGCCAAGTAGTATATTATTTTAATATTTATAGGCCCACACAGAGTTGAATGAGATATATATTCACTATTATACGGAGAGTTAGTTTCAATTAATTTTTTTTCTTACAACTGAATAATTGGCCTAATTATTTATTTTTAATAGAAAAGGATAAGCTTACCATCAGAGAGTTGCTCCTCAGACATGTTCGGTAAATCCCAAATGCATATGTATGTAACTCTCTTAACTATTTGCAACGGTGGTTAAGCGATAATTACTTAATTAAAACAAAATAAATAGATATATAAGCAAGTTATATGTTGTATATTGTTATCGATAATGCATAAATCAAACGCCGATTTGATAATAATAATTATTATCACCGCTGAAATTTAGTCACATTGCACGGATATTGCTTGACAAGAATAGCCAATTTTATCGCTAATTACGATCGTAACGGGCCAATACACAGGGCAACGTTTTCATTTAGATGTGACGCGAAGACCGCACTCGCGAAAGTGGTTGGACCGATCTGTTGATCGCGGCTCGTACTTTCGTCTGGAAAAGACAACAAAAAAAAACTCATCCACAGGTAACACTGCGAGCACACGACTGCGAACTATTCGCGCTACTTCTTCGCAGGGAGTAGGGGGACTGGATGATGATTTATTGGAGCGTGCCATGAGGTTCTGTTTTTACTCTAAATAACAATTAATTGATTAAATATTACTGTGTATCTATTCGAGGTGTTCTTACGTGTGGCGTGTGTTACGTTGCGCGCACCTTAACAGCATCCGGGTCAAACCTTTAGTTTCAACGGTATCTCTTTTAGATTACCTTATCATATGGAACAACTTGATATTTGGGAAAATTTACTTCTTAAATTAAAAGCCCAGTATAATCTAAACAAAGTGGCGGTGGGAATATTAAAATACAAATAAATTACTCTTACTTCTGGTTGCGCGTGTCATTTTTAATTCCAATTTATAAACAATTAGTAAATTCTTCAGAAACAGCGGGTTTTAGTTAATTCTACTATATCGCCATTTAGCAAAATACCCTCGCTAGCTTTAAATGGTATGCAACGTGTATTGTTTTCATTTATTTGCAGTTGATTTTCTACAAACCATTGTTTGACAGGGCGACAAAATTTTGTTTCCAATTCCACTAAGGACTGACAATCAAAGGTAGCCAACAACAAATTTGTGTCACCTGCATCGTTAATAATGTTCTGATTGTCGTAAGAGGTCATTTATGAAAATTAAAAATGAAAGTGGCCCTAGCACACACCCCAGAGGGACTCCAATATTCGTAGATAATGTATTAGACAACGTTGCACCTGAAATATCGTTTGCTCTTACTATTTGCCGTCTATCTGCTAGGTGTGATCTTAATCACCTCAAAGCCACAACCCTCCGTTTGTGAAGCAGTATTGAGTGTATCAAACGCTTTAGTAAGGTATAAAAAGAGACAGCAAATTAAGTTATTTTCCTTGAAGTTAGCAATATCTAGTATATTCGAATAGGGCTGTGCTACCACAGCCTCACAAAAATTTTGCAAATATTGTTGATTGAATAATAGGTCTATGATTTTCCACTTTGTTGTGCCCATCTTCTTTGTATGTTGGTATGACAATTGCATGTTTCAGCAAAGTAGAAAATTGTCCCTTTATTAATCAGGTGTTATATGAAAACAACTCTCTATAAGACGTAATGGAATTTCATCAAACCGACAGAATTTTTGGTTTTTAATTTCAATATAATTTCCTTTAAATCAGATGTTACTATTGGTCTAAAACAGAAGGATTTTACTTAATTCGTGGATGAGTCCGTCAGCTGGAATAGAACTAACACACTGTCGTAGAAATATTTAAAGGTAAACAGGTTACAGGTTTTCCCAAGTAGATAAAGGACGCGATCGATACAAGTTATCTATATGTTCGAACCATTTTAGATTCTCTTCAGCAAACCTGCTATCCTTACTTATTTATGATCATCTGTAAGCCATTAATATCAATACCGGAGATATTGTATATCCTTCCTTCCTACTATCATAGAAAAAAAGACACTTCACCGTTACCAGAAACAGCCCTATCCATGGGCATTTTTCGGCTTCTTCCTGACAAATATGATGGAAACTATTATAGTCATTTGACATATCTTTCGAGTTTGTGTAGTAATACAGCATATTCGCTTGGTTCACCCTCATATAAGTTATAAGAGTTTTAAAAAGTTTTATGTTAATTTGTTAGATTATATATTATACTATTTTTATAATTACAGAGAAACGCTATTTGAATCTGTTAAAAAAACTCGAAACTGCGCAATAAAACACAAATCTTAAAACCCACTGCGATGGTATGAATGACGGTGGCTTCACACAGGTTTCACTGTATGTTAGTCTAGACAAAATGTGCACTGAATAGCTTTTTATAGCTGCAAGATATTTCTAAATGAGTACATGTAATATGTCTATAGAATAAGATAAATTTATCGCATAATTTACTTGGCCTTTTTATAATTTTATTTTTAGATTAAATTTACAATACGATATAAACAAAGAAAAGATTCTTGTCTATAACGAATACTACCTTAAATTAAAAGCTAAATTGAAGTATCGGCACATTTCATGTAAAAATATTGCGGAGATATGATTACAAGTGCACATACTAAAATAGCGAAATTATAAAAATACATATCTAAAAACAAAGCTGTCAATATTATTTTGCGTTTTTTTTTTTCATTTTTGGATTTAGTCCGCTTCGATGTGTTTTTATTAATTATTACCTAATACACAATCCTTTATTTATTATTCATTCACTCATGGTGCTTGGTACGATTGATCTAAAAATTTGTGACAAATAATATTATGATGTATTATGTTTCCTAATAATTGCCACACTCGTAGTGGTGTAGAAATTATCACCATTTTACAAATACTGTAAATCTTGTTTGGTACGGTTGTTCTAAAAATGTATGACGAATACTATTTCATAATAATTACCACACTCCTAGAAGTGTAGGTTTCAAATTATCACCGTTATGTAAATATTGGCAAGCATAGGGAAAACTTATAATTATTGTAGCTATCTGTTATAAATTACGATAACTACAACTTTTTAATGCGTGCCGAATATTTTTCAGCCTGGACAATTATATGTGTGTTAGTAATATAGAAGTTTCTTTCACAATTCTTTGTAATAAACAAAATACGAACTGTGTATATGTAAATACATTGCTAATTTTTAATCTTGTTTGAATTGATCTCCTTGATCAATTACTATCCATCCGTTAGTGCCCTTCAGTAGTATTTTAATCTTAGAGTAAAGCTTGATTATAGCAGGATGCAGCTATATTTCCCAAGTGTATTTCCAACATATCATAGACATTAATAAATGGCCGCATTTCTGTCTAATATACTGTCATTGGTATCTTCTTATTCGCACCTGGTCCCGCGTGCGGCACGGCATGAGAAACGCGCGAAACTTGAATTCAATTTGACATAGATCAGAGATAATGCTAGCTCTGATGCATAACCTACCTTTGTAATGTCATCACGTTTACAGCAGTTGGAATTGAAATAATGGATTCCCAGGACAAATTAATGTTTAAATTGTTAAATATAAACAATAACGGACTAGCGTGAACAATTAGGTAAGATGTTACTAAATTATTAATTTCACATCAGTTATTAATAGCAATTATTTTTCAGATTACCCCAATATGTCAAATGAAAGATTGGCAAATCCAGAACCAAGTTCTACTTGTTCGAAGGAGAGTGTGAACTTGAACACATTATAGAAGCTGAAGAGATAAATCACAACAGTAGAGGTTTAGATTTCAGCACAGATCACAGCATAGCCGATACAGATTTTCTTTTCAAGAAGAAAAGTATGTGAACAAATAATCATTGGTGTCATTAGGTTCCAGTATATTCAGAACATGGACAACCTTTCGAAGTGGATAACCACACTGAATCAATGCCACCAACCAATAAAAGAAACAGGAACGGTGATACTAGGATAAGTAGAAAAAAACGTATTAAAAAAAAATAAACAGATGGAGAATACAAAACACTAGAAAAAAGTATACAAGCAAGGTGATCAAAGGCGATTATTGCCACTCGAAGCTCGTAGTAAAAATTTCCAAAGTAAATTTCCAGATGATAATATATTTTTAATAAATTTTGAATTTTTAACAGACGGGTGCAGTATATTGGTGATTTACTGATAGTTAAAGACAAGAAAAGAATTCCCATTTATAAAAATAATAGCCCTAGAGATAGGCATGTTATGGTTAATTAAAATCTTGAAGTGAATGGCCGTTATACTAAAAATGATATTAAAGAATCCGGTACGAAAATACCTTAGTTCAGGATGTACCTTTTTAAACGATAAATTTAGAAGGAATAGAAAAAGTAAATAAGTTACATCTGGTAAATGCTTACACAAACAAAGTTCCCATATCAGTTTAAAAAGAGAATCTGCTACCTTTTATTTTCAAAGCGGCTTGCATATTTTCATAAGAATACTTTAGGAATTTCTGATGCTTATCCTTTCATGATGAACAAGATGAAAGTTTAGCATTATGAGAATAAAAATATAGGATGTTATTGAAGTACGTATAGTTTGTATATATTTGTGCAGCGTGAAGTGATTTTAAGTTTTCTTAAGATCTGTCGTGTTAACTCAATTTTTAATTTTATGTTCAGAATAAAAGTAATATTTGCAGTTGTGTTTTTATGTTAATTTGTTTGTTACAGTTCGTATGTTTCTGTTTATATACACGGAGTTAAATCATTATTGAAGATAGGGAAAAGAGAGTTAGATTCATTAGAAAGTTAAAAAACATAAAATATTAATAAGGTGGTTACTTCCCCATGTTGCAACCAATGGCATAACACATGTGATGCAGTAGAAGCAATAAAATAACATTTGGTAGAATACATACAAATTCGTCCACATTTATTGCCATTTATTTTAAAAACATGTTCAAAACTCTGTCTTAACAATCGCATCTGACGATATATTTAAAATCTTGCAAAAAGTGTGCTTTCTTTTAATTCGTTTATATAAAACATAAATAACAATAAAACACAATTCCCCCACAACACAGAAGAGATAAATAGCGGGCTCATAGACATTTATAGACAACAGCTGACATTGACAGTAACGACAATCAGTCTAATCAATTGTGAAATCGCATACGTCCCATAATAAATCGCACGGATTGCACTTGCGTTTCCGTTTCCGGTTCCACGTGTTGTCAGATAAGGGATAGCTACATATAATGTTCTTAAGCAAGAAAGTAATAGCTCGAAAATCGTAGGTTATACAATATATCATCATGCGTCAAATAAATTGTTCAAGAATATTGTGTTGACAGTTTTAAAAAGATAGAAATTGTGAATAAAGAGGCGGGGCAGCCTAAGCTCTGAAAGTACATATAAAGGGAAGTATATGAAGGTAAAGTCATGGCTACATATCCATGGCATTCATCAGATGCACCGATTATTCACTAGTGACATGTGTCAATTAAATGTCAGTCAATCGTTTCTTGGTTCTATATGAACGAGCTTGAAAATGGACTGCACGATTGTAGAGCAAGGAGGATTGTGAAGTTGTACGAGTTTCCTACTATCATTCGCATCTTTGGTAATTCATTTGAAATTTGGCCTGGACCCATTGTAAGGTGGCTTTACCGTATAAAAGACATTTTTGGACGAATGTGTTTCATCTTCAACGCATAAGAAGCCAAGGAATAATGAAAATCTTGCATCTGTTGTGTTTCTACCGAAGAAAATTGGCATCAAATATCAGCCCCTATTTGGACAAGTTTATGTCGCAGCTACCTTTGTTAGGATGATTTTAAGAAAGAATAAATTCGTTTCATACTACTTGACAAAAACCAATGCAATATTTCTGAGTGATACTTATGATCGGTATGCAGTTTTGAAATATGTACGGCAGATCGGAAATTTATTTTAAATATTTTATTTACTAAAGTATCTACGTTTGATTTTATGGACGCTATAATCCTCATACTAGTGACTAGTGATGCAAATTAAACAGAAGAAAATGTTATCAATTACTCCAAAATAATATTATACCTGATATTGTAATCGAGCACATTTGGTCCCATCAGGAGGGGTGTACCGCTTACAACAGCAAAATTGTCACAGAGTTCTTGAAAAATACATAAGATATGGGGATCTTATAATTTCAAAATATGGTGCAATTCATTTTCCTGCCAGATCTCCAGATCTGGTGTTAAATACGTAAAGTCTTATGTATACCGTTTTGACGAAGAGAGAGCCCATAAAATTATGAAAATTAAACAACTTAAAAGCCAAAATTCGAAATTCTTTGGAATTAATCACACCGGAAACGCAAGACGCGAGAATTGCTTGCTGTGGGGAAGCTGGAAGTAGACGCTTCGAGAATTTAATAAAATAAGTGTTCGTTACATACAGGGTGACGCATTAGTGTGGCAAAGCTCGATATATCCGTTGTCACGTAATATATCAAAAAAAGTTATTCACGAAAATTTCAAAATAATTTCAAAAAATATTTTTTAAAAAGATTTTAAAATATCTTAGAAATTAATGATTTAGGTATAGAAAGTGCTTCATCAAAACGAAAGTACCTCAACTATTTTTTTCTTATATAAAAATTGCCATTATCAAGTCGAAAACCGTACGAGTTATTCGACTTGATTAAACTGTTGCTTAATATTAGAATCGTCGCGTACGTAAATTTTGAATGCGTTCATAAACGTAGTATCAGTGGCGTACATTTTTCTCTGTATTCTCAAGATAAAGTAATATAATTCTTAGATGTTTCAAATGAAGTCTATAACTAAACGTATAACAAACCCTCCAAAATGAATTAAAGGGTACAACGCACGCACGAAGAGCAAGCCTTGCCAAACAAATTTTGACAAACCAAATCTGCCAAATTTCCATCTTGACGTTTTTCCTCTCCCGTAAAATGTACGTACTCTTAATACCGGGACCGGCGCTCTTTCTATTCGCGTTGTTAAATTGCTGCTTGTGCTACTTGGGACTTTCAATTTGTTTTTAGAAAACCACGCGATACCGAAAAACCTCTCCAGAAGCGTCAAAATTTAAAATGGTTACAATCTACTTGGGTGTGCTCGGTGCTATTCTCTTATCCATTGGTATGTGCATATTGGGCAGGAAAATATGCTGCTGCTTTTAACGACCCACGCTTCCAGAGTCGAAATAAATATTTATCAATAAGAATAATCTCTTAAAACATGTCTAAAATACCAAAAGCTGCTAGCAGGGGTGTACCGCCCCGTACTGGCGGTATACCCAGACCCAGTAAGACCGCTATGGAACCTGGCGGGAGCAAAGCGGGGCCAGGGGCGTCAAAGTCTTCGATCAAGAAACCTTGCCCGGGTCCACCTAAAGAACCGAAGAGCAAAAGGGAGTTTGAACTTCCTCCTTTGAGTACTCTCAGAAAGGTTACAGGTATTTTGATTTATTACATTTATGGCTTTTATATATCTTTTAAATATTGTAGTATTACAAGCTATTGATTAGTCATTCTTTATTAACAAATCATCAGATTATTTGTAAAGAAGCTCGTAGAACTATTTTCTCATTTATCTTTGAGCCGTAATATTTTGTCTATGTATTTCCACGCTTTCCTCGGTTCATTTTGCAATTTTACTTCTTAGTGTAAACAATAGAATTATTATTCGTAAAATCGATATTCTCTTTGTAAGGCGCAATAAATTGCGTCCTCTGTCATTGTAGATGAAGAAACCGAATTCGCAAAGTTAAAACGGAAAACCATAAGGAGGAATATTGGTGGAGGAGAAGATTTGAAAATGATAAAAGAAATTATGAAGAGTGTCGCTAACCAAGAAATCACGGTACATGAATTCGTCGGTTTGGTGGCCCCTTACACTGGTGACAATGGTAAATCTGCTGTACCCTATTCTTTTAATCGTACAAGTGCATGATTTTAACATAGTCGTTATACGACTTTATAAATATGATTTTGGCGTCTTTATACATATTTCCTTTTTTGCGTTGAAAACCATCATTATGTTCTAATACAATAGGGCTCTTACTGCCTATAATACGTAACAATAGCCCACACATAGTTTTAAAAATAATTAAGACACTTTAATTATCATGTTAAATGCAGTTTTATGTAATTATTGCTGTTTAACTACCTAAAAGAAACAATCTTATTACAGTAACAATATTGTATGCTCAATAATAGTTCTTATATAACAAGAATTAACTGAAGTTCCCATTATACACGCAACAAACATCATTCATCATACGTCAACACAATTACCACCCAATGGGAAGCAATGTTAATAACCTTGACGCTTGCAAAGTCTTAGCACGATTCTAATACGTGCCAGTAAAAAAAAATTTAAAGGTAACAACGTACGTCTATTTCGAAGAATGATTTATAATTTCTAACATATGCATTTACACACATATGTACGTGTGGTGTTTCCGAAGTTATAGGAATTGTGCTATAATTTCCTTATTTTATTAATTTTTGTCGATATTAATTTTGCAATTAACATCAACGTCGGTGAAATCTATTAGGATTTGCCTGTGTCCGAAAGCGTCATTTACGCTGCATTATACAGCAGAATCACAATTCCCGGAACTTTGGGAACATCCCACGTATATACACAACTGATTTTTGCAGAACAAAAGATTACTAAGCCTACTCAGCATAGAACGGCTATGTATATGTTTAACTATAATTTTGTATAAAGAAGAATTCTATATGGCAATTTGAATATAATATTTCATGCGTTAAAATAAAGGGTCTTTCAATATGGACGCTCGACTTTTAAATGTAAATAAAACAAATTTTGTGTGAGATATCCACTATTTTTTTTTATAATTTGCAAGAATATTTTATGGCATTAAGTGTGGAATATAACGTGGTTTAAATGTCCGCCGCGGCTTTGCCTGGTGGCACGTATTCGGAAGGTCCAATTTTCCATGACTTTGTCGCATAAATCTGGCTGAATTTGCCGGAGGGCGTTCGTTAATTGGACTTTGAGGGCATGAATAGTTCGCGGTTTATTCGCATAGACCTGCGATTTAAGATAGCCCCAAAGGAAGAAATCCAAACGCGTTAAATCACATGATCTTGGTGGCTAGTTCACGACGCCGCCGCGCGAGATAACCTTGCCCTCAAATCTCTCCTGCAGAATGTCCATCGTGGCATGCGCTGTGTGGCACGTAGCACCGTCCTGTTGGAACCACATGTCGTAGGTATCCATATCATCCAGGATAGGCCACAGGAAGTTACTTATCATCGATCTATAGCGCTCACCGTTGATAATTATGGCAATGCCAATTTCGTACGGACCAATGATTCCGCCAGACCAAAATCCACACCAAACAGTGATTTTCTCGGGGTGCATTGGGTGCTGGTGTATCTCCCGTTGATTGGGATCATCACAAATCAGACAATTTTGCTTGTGCACACATCCATTCATCCACAAATGAGCCTCGTCGCTAAAGATGATTTTTTGGGCGAAATCTAGGTCAACTTCCAACTGCTCCCGAACATACGGCGTTGTCTATGGTCGGTTACCTTAAGTTCCTGAGTCAGTTGGATTTTATACGGGTACAGACCCGATGCAAAATTCGCCAAGTTGAAGTGACGGAAAGGCCAAGTTTTTGTGAACGACGAGGAATTGACTTCCTCGGGTTTTCCCCTAGACTCTCACGCACAGCAGCAATGTTTTCAACAGACCTTGCGTTTCGGTGACGTACAGGTATTGACTGATTTTTTATGGAATCGATTAATTCGAATTTAACCTCCAAACGTCGAATAGTCGCCTCGTCAGCACGGTTGTAGCCAGGATAAAAATTACGTAATGTGTGGAACGATTCTCGAATGGAGCACTGATTTTGATGGTAAAATTAGATAGTTTGCACACGTGGGTCAACGTTGTAATCTGCGATGGTGAATTGCCATACACTACTGAACAATTCACAACAAATTTGACAGATGTTGCTGTATAGGTTAGGTATAGGATACGGTGGCTTAAAATAAATTTAAGTTAAAAAAGGGGTATTTTATGGCCGCAGTGATCTAGTGGGTTGGTTACTAGACTACTAAATTGAAGGTCCCGGGTTCGATCCCCGACTCTGCCAATAACGTCAATGGCGTTTTTTCGGCCACGGCTCGACTCAGGCCGTAAAAATGAGTACCTGGAAGTCAAATTCTGGGGTAATAATAGGCGGTCGGCTCGTAGCGCTTGCCACGTTACAGTCCTAGAGTACCGAACGGCTACTAACAGTGACAGACCACCCTGCCATTCCCTAGGGGCCTTTGAAGCCTATTAAAGGGGACTATTATTATTAAAAGGGGTATTTTTAACTTAACCAACTTAAACATTTAGTTATTAGTGTTATTAGTGGCGTTCGAAGAGCTGTATTGCCTTCGGAGTGCTACGTCTGACATTATTTTCCTTTGTGGTTTTCTGCTGAGGATGGCAACTTAGTTGCCGAAATACGTATACAGAGTTCTTTACTCAACAAGGTGGTGAGAGGTATTTTTAACTTAAAGATGTTGCTATAACAACATAGCCGCCATAGCCTACCAAACTTCGAGCGTCCCTATTGAGAGATATATTATGATAAATTATTATAAAAAGTTTAAACAAACAGAAGAAGGCACACCTGTTATTAATGTCATTATTACACCCAGGATGTACGGATTTAAAATAATACATGCATATATCACGGAAACAAAGCAAATATTTAAAGTTCGAAGCAGGTAAAGTAGCTACGCAAGAATTCGACATACTCGTATTTTTGTTTCAACATTAAAATTGTATTATTAGTATTTTTATACCATACTGCCTAATTCACCCATTCCCCACCTCCCTGTGATATTTGCCTGTATCAGTTTAAGTGGTCCACCCCTTGTATATTAATTTGCTAATAAAGGTGATTTGCTTTCCAACTTTTTTACTTTTCAATGAGTGTAATAACCTTTGTATAGTTAAATAACTAGCACACTAAAGATTGCAAGGACTGTGGGGTGAATAAAAACTTTCTTAATCAGGAAGGAGCGCCGTTGCCATTTTCCTTACTAATGGATTTATTGGAGTAATAAAGGCGTACACTTGAGAACACTAGGGTGGTCCTTCTAAGAATTTTTGCGTTGTTTTTACGCTCATTCGGTTATTCGACTTGATAACATTCGACAACATTCAAAATGAATTAGACCATAAGAAAACAGTAATAGTGATGTATATCGACATGAGAAAGGCATTCGATACTGTGTCCAAAGAGAAACTAACAGAAAAACTCCAATATCATGGTTTTAAAGGTAAACAATTAAACCTAATAAAAAATTACATCAACAACAGAAAACAAATGACATATAGTAAAAAAAGGAAGAACATGAAATAAATATACACATCAGAAATTAAAGGAAGTGAAAGATACAACATATTTAGGATTGCAACTACAAAATAACATGAAATGGGATACACATATACAGAAATTAATAGAACAAAATGCAAGAACAACTGCAGGCTTAAACAAAATTAAGCAGATAATACCGACTTCTCACAAAGGACCACTATACCACATCCTATTCACTGCAAAAGTCAGTCACCTTATAAGCATTTGGGGAAACACAATATCAAAAAATATATCCAAAATACAGTGACAACAAAACAAAATACTAAAAATAATACACAAGTTAGATTATAGAACTCCAACAACAAAAGAACTAAACATACAAGGAATAATAAACCTAAATAACATATTACAATGAAATTAAGACAAAAATAAAATTATACATCAATAGAGAAATACATGATTACAAAACCCGCAGAGTATCGCACTAAATAATACAAAAATACAACCACCATAACTATACCCAACCACTAACAACAACAGCAATAAAAATGTATAACAAACTACCGAGACACATAAAGGATTTAACATATCACAAATTCAAAATGGAACTAAAACAGATTTTGAAAAAAAAATCAATAGTAAAACATAGCCCCGACTATGTAGGAGAATGAAAATAATAGGAGGCCCTCAACACCGTTAGCCCGAGACAGCAGTTCCCGAAGCGAAGATGAGGGATGGCAAGCAGCAACGCTTTTGATTTACATACATTATGTGTAATTTTGTTGTTGTTTACTGTAAATAAAATAAATAAATAAATAAATAAAATAATGAGAATCCACGTATTCCCGAAACACGTGTCGTTAATTAATACTTTGTGCGGGAGGAGTAATCCTAACAGTGTGTTTATTAACTAGTACACATTCAAAATTAAATATATTCGCAATCTTATTATATATACATACGTGGGTACGCTATGAAATAAAGCAAATATGGATTGCGACATTTCTATATTGTTATGACTGATAAAAATGACCTGTTTGGTACACATTTCAACATAAAATCAGTACTGGTTATTGATACAACATTTATAAGTTAGGAAAACTACATGTAATACATTTTAATTAAGTTAATGTGAGCGAGTCCGAACAATAACAAAAGCAAGGACATTTCACCGATTGCTCTTATGGTTAGTTCAATATACCAATACAACAACAAAACGTAATAAAATGTAATTTACGAAAGGGCGGAACCTTTACGTTCTCACCTTACAACTTTATTAAATATACGAACATGACAATGTTAAAATGTGTCTTGAATATCATATACAATAAGGACAAGTTGATTTTGAATCCTCAAAAGTACCTTTCCATTATAATTGATGGTGGAGTACATACAAATTGTGTGTTGTTTGTAATTCATGTAGATATAATTACAACTATTTTCTCATTCTTTCGTGATCAAAATGTCATCAAGTTAGTGGTCTTAGTTAGCTAAGTTAGCATAAAGCATCTATGCATATGAAAGTAACATCCACTATAAAACCAGACATCGCTAATTGTATAAAAATATATTTTACCACTCTCTACCTAGAGAGTAGTATATGATTATATATTGTCTTGTAGTTGCTGTTTCGTTACATCCTGATTTTTACAATGTTTGAATGAATATGATGTCTAGTAATCCATAAAGTTTTATTCAAAATAATCTAAGAAGAACATTGTTGGAATTGGTGACTGAGTATTGACGTCCAAGAACACCAAAGGGAATTGTGATACAGAAATATCTATGATCTGAATATTATTGTTGAAAATACAAATATGAAGACCTGAATTGACAAAATTTATGTACCTAGTAATAAATAAGGATGCTGTCAGGCGTGTACGGAAAACATGCATTTATGCGACTCCTTGGCCAAGGTATGGCTAGGCGTAAAATCTTCTCTGCTAAAGCCCAATTTATTGGTGTAGAATAAGGGAGAATTTGAATCATGTTCAAGATAAATGAGGCAAGTGTGTGCACGCATATACTGCATGACATGAAAATTGCAACAGCAAGAAGGGATGCAAATTTTTTGACCAAACTTAATAGAAATGTTTACGTATTCAAAGGTAATAATTGATTAAAAGTTTTGTTGTTGTTTTTAATCAAGTGGTCACATCTGACACTTCATGCAGTTTTTCTAGCACTTTTATCGGTTGTATTTCTTGCAATTTTTGATTGAATTTACCACACTACCACCTACAAAATATATGACACTTATCCTCACTATTTATCATAAAAGAAATTATCTATAACATGTTCACCGTGTCTTGTCAATATTTCTTGGGATTCTTCAGGTACATTGCTTAGAACGGTACTGGCCTCCGAATTATCCAATTTTCGTACCCTGGCTAGGAAAATATATGACAACATGACACAAGATATCAGTGACGTGTTAACAAACGAACACATCCAATTAACGGAATCCATGAAGGAGAAACACGCATTATACGGGGACAAGATGATGAGAGCAATAGACGAAATCTACGAGTACTGTCCAAGTTTCAATTTCGAAACGTATTACACGAACCCTAATTATTTGGACTCGGTCTTTCCGTGCGCTGTTGAGGTGAGTTCCTAAGTTAGAGGTATTGTTTTATTTGCGACTGCCATCGTCTTGGGAAAAATTGCAGGCCGTCATGGATGAAGATCGCGAACAACTCCTCATGAGACAGGAGGCTTACCACAGGATGATGTGGTTGCGTTCTGAAGGCGATAGATTGGGGGCGGAGAATAAAAAGTTGCATGGCCGACTCAATGAACTGAAAAGTCGATTGAAGGAGGAGATGCAGAGAGCGTCGTTAATCGACAAGAAGAACGAGAACAAGAGGAAAGAACTGGAGGAGACGCAAGAGAATTTACAGGAACAGTAAGTAGTAATTTACAATATATCTTCTTAAAGATTAATACCTGCTATTGTTATCTGACTTCAAGTATCGAGAATTTCTTTTCTAGATCTTGGATTTAAGGTTGCACTTGAAAATATACTTTATCCATATTCAGCTCTCTTTTATATCTTTTCTTGAACTCTCGCTTCTATCAGCGGTTTTACATTTTTTTATATTTCTCATCACATCCAACATTTGGACTTAGTCATCTAATACAATTTCTTTAATCTCATTATCACTATTTGAGCAAAGAGCACTCAAGAGAAAGTTTCTTTGCCAACCACTAGAGCTGATCTTTAGACCTAATCAAGATCAAGGATCTTGATCTAATAGAAAGCGTAAAAGGAAATTAGAACCAACCTAATAATTCGAATAAATCCCAAAAAAGGCCCAGGGTTTTGATTTCGTAATTGAAGAGATACTTAATGGTAAAACTTTCTCATTTGCTCAATGGCAAAGGTAGTCATGGTGCCCAAAACTCTTAACGAACCCTCGTCATACAGACCAATATCACTACTTCCCATCATATCCCAATTATTTGAAAAACTTTGTTGCTGAAAATACTAAAATCTATTATTGAAGAGATGCACATCAGCTAGGGTTTAAGAGCCGATATTCAAACATTAATCAGGTACATAGAATTAAGCGAGATAACAGGTAGAAAGGAACATATGCTCTGTCATCTTCATAGACATAGCCCAGACAGTTGGTAAGATCTGGAAGGAAACCCCAATACATAAGCAGAAAAATATTCTACCAAAGCTGTCTACTGAAATATTGGCACCCTATATAACCGGACGGATGTTTAGAATTAAGAGAAACAATTCTCCAGCATAAACAAAAATAAATGCAGAAGTGCCGTAATATCTGCTTTTGCGATATTCCCCTAACAAAACATGTAACAGCTGCTAGCCATTACTGACGACACAGCAATCTTGACCATTGGCAAAAACGGCATTGAAACAGCTATTAGACTGCTAGAATCGTGCAACGAGGTGTATGACTGGGCCGAAAAATGGAGGATTAATGAGAGCAAATGGCTGCATATCGATTTTGCTTGCAAAACACATAAGCAGAGCCCAATGTCCATAAATAACACTGTCATTCCAACTTGGAAGCAACACACCAAGAAGAAAAATTGGAACATAAATACAAAAATAATGTACTAGCTGACTGGTAGGAAGTTACAACTGCGAATTCAAAGTACGTTTCTACTCTACAAAGAAATATTCAAACCGGTTTGGGATGTGCAAGAGGTCGTTATATCAAAATAATTCAAGTTCTTCTACGAAATAAAGTAAATGCCCCCTGGTACTATAAAAACGACCACTTACATGGATATCTGAAAATATGCAAAGTCAAAGTAGAAATTAAAAGTTTTGCAACGAAACATGAGGGGAGACTCTATGCCCACCTAAATTCTGAAGTACTGCAACTAAAAAGAAGACTCCATAGGACTAAACCTTTTGAACTTGCTTAGTATTTGTTACAATGTCAAAGCAGAGAATCGTAGTTCGTGCATAACAACTTAAAATTGTGATGCATATGAAAGAAAAATGATACACTGATAAGCATCTTCAGATGTTAAAGAAGAATGGTACAGTAAAGCGATTAGTAACAATAATCATATTTAAAGAAATGCCACTATTATCCACTATTATTATGCTATTATATTTTATATTTTTCTTTCTGTACTTTATTATTAATTTTCTCCTTCATTTCCATTTTAGGGAACACTCCTTCTATATCAATTTCTTATTTTTTTCCGCTAAAATCTGTTCTACCGTGATTATTACGTTCTCATCTATTTATAACTCGAATTTCTTCCGTATTTGGCTCTGAATCAATTACAATTCAGAGCCAAAAGCGTTTTTAGCATTAATTAGTTGTCCTTGACTGATAAATTTGTGCAATTTATGCTTTGTCAGTACGCAATCTGAAGTAGAAGTACTGATTTCATTTGGAATTGTGAAATTTATAATATCACGGATAAACACAGATTGAGCAGATAACATAGGTCCTAACTTTGTTTTATTTTATTCTTTCTTTAAATAGATTGGACGATATGAACACGTCAATAGAAAAAGCAATTGTCGAACAAGAAATACACCTCCAAGAGCGCGATTTGGAGAAGATGCCTCCGCCAGAAAAGAAACCCATAAAGAAAGCACCGAGAAGCAGAACAAAAGCCGCGGAAAATTGGAACGTGAAAGCAGCAACCGAACTAGAGGAAAGCGTTACAACCGAAACACTGGTCGCCGAATCCAGCAGAGTATCAATTGCGTCGAGCAAGAGCAGCACCGGCGCCATACCTAGAGCGACTAAACCGAAGAAGAAGAAGAAAATGAAAGGACCGCCTGTGCCGCAGGATAGGTCTCCGTTTCATTACTCACCGCCTAGGACACCACCAGAGGCTCGGCAACAGGTAAGGAAGATACGGAAGAGAGAGACTCTCGTGGATTTGGTTTTTTATATTTGTAGAGCTCACCGTTTCACTATTCCCCGCCGAAAACGCCACCCTCTGCGGCGTTGCAGGATGAAGCATCTGCCTTGGAAACAACTAGAGTCACTACTACCACTACAACGATCGAGCAACCAGGTGGACAACGGAACGTTAGAAGAAGCTTGGCTCCCAGAGATTCGTGGGGAGGTTTTCGATAATTTCGCATGTGGAACTCTCAAAATTGTAGTGTTGTTATTTTCTTATCGAAACTCCCTAATTTATTGGAAAATCTGCTTTAATAAAGATATTATTTTATGTATTTAGTTGCGTTTGCGTGCATGGAAATTTAGAAACTTTGGTGCAACGTCAGAATATTACCGAGAAGCAATGTTATCGTACTTGTTATGATCATTTCCTATCTGTATGTTTGTTCCCGTTTCAAACCTAAACAATTCTACCGATTTCGATTAAACTTGTATGGCATCTTCAGGACTAATGGTTCGTTCCGATTTTGGGAAGGGAGGAAGAGCAGTTCCAGTGGAACTGCCGTTTATTTTCGTCTAATTGGGGTGATTCCGCTTCTAATTTCTTCTTTTCTCTACTCATCAATACGGTGCCACAAGGTAACCGTTAGGTCTGATACTTGGGACTTGAAGACAAGATATGGAAAAGGTATCACCACATGCACCATTTGGTTGATCAGTTTTATATAAGCTTAGTGCCCAGTATGGGAGAGAGTTTTGAAAGGGTTCTGTTAAATAATTATCCAAATATAACTACACTGAGAGAAAACCGTGTGGCAAATATTTACCCGGCACAGTAATATGGATTTTGTAGAAAAAATTGGTTGGTATAGCTCTCAACGACCTAAATCATCCGCACTAATGACCATTTATTGACCAGGCGCCTTCAATATCAATTATAAATTATAAGTGCAATAGGAAATAATTACCCAATGCATTATAAATTATAACTACAACATATTATTTTTTTCTACCTCTACCTGTCACAATGCCTACTATCATAGATAAAAGATATACAGTGAGCACGTAAAGGTTGGAATAATAGTATATTATTTGATGAACGTATAATGCCTATCATAATACACGAGGATGAAAATTTATAAACACGAATGAAACGAGTGTTTATAATCATCCGAGTGTATTAGAGGCATTATACACGAATTGAATACGACGTTTTATCTACGACTATCATAAAAATATAAAAATAAAACCAAGTTATTATTCCGATTATTCTTATTTAGGCAACCAACATTTCACAACTTAGTAAAAATGGTATGTCAAATCACAGGTCAGTGTTTTATAATTCATAAAACACTACTGTTTTATAAGCAGGTTTATGTATATATAGTTACGTATTTAATGAGCATATTATTTAATAGTCGTAGATAAATTCATTTAAAATTCAAGTGTTTTGTGATGATTATATAATTCATCATAAATTTGACGAATAGCAATCCCAAATTTTACCGGATATACCCTTGACGACGTGGTTTAATCATTTCGGTTTTTTGGTGGGTGCAACCAAGCAAAAATAATAAATAATAATTTCAAATATAGAACCATGATTTAATAACTGTCATAACAACAAAGTTTTGTATTTATTAACAAACGTCAATTAAAATAAAAAAAAAATTTGTGATAAGTACAATAGTATATTATTTGATGAGCGTATAATGCCTATCGTAATACACGAGCATGAAAAGCTATAAACACGAGTGAAAGGAGTGTTTATAATCATCCGAGTGCATTAGAAGTATTATACGCGAATTAAATACGACGTTTTATCACGACTATCATAAAAATATGAAAAATAAAAAGTGAAACATTATAAGTTACTATTCCGATTATTCTTATTTAGGCAACCAACATTGCACAACTCAGTAAAAATGACAGGTCAGTGTTTTATGATTCATAAAACACTAGTGCTTTATAAGCAGGTTTATGTATCTATAGTTACGTATTTAATGAACATATTATTTAATAGTCGTAGATAAATTCTTTTAAAATTCAAGTGTTTTGTGATGATTATATAATTCATCATAAATTTGGCGAATAGCAATCACAAATTTTACCGGATATACCCTTGACGACGTGGTTTAATCATTTCGGTTTTTTGGTGGGTGCAACCAAGCAAAAATAATAAATAATAATTTCAAATATAGAACCATGATTTAATAACTGTCATAACAACAAAGTTTTGTATTTATTAACAAACGTCAATCAAAATCAAAAAAAAATGAGTGATAAGTACAATAGTATATTATTTGATGAGCGTATAATGCCTATCATAATACACGAGGATGAAAAGTTATAAACACGGGTGAAAGGAGTGTTTATAATCATCCGAGTGTATTAGAAGTATTATACACGAATTAAATACGACGTTTTATCTACGACTATCGTAAAAATATAAAAAATAAAAAGTGAAATATTATAAGTTACTATTCCGATTATTCTTATTTAGGCAACCAACATCTCACAACTCAGTAAAAATGACAGGTCAGTGTTTTATAATTCATAAAACACTAGTGCTTTATAAGCAGGTTTATGTATCTATAGTTACGTATTTAATGAACATATTATTTAATAGTCGTAGATAAAAATTATTGTGGGTCCATTCTTTATATAATCATAACGAATACCATTTGAGCAAACGAAAATAATCTTAATACTAAAGTTATCACTCAACGTATTTTCTTAAAATACGTGGCAAAATACGCCTCGTGATTCGGAAGTATAATCGATTATTTTCTATGCTCTTGTGATATTATAACAGATTATTTCATGTGTACAGGGTCACCAAAAACCATGTTATGACAGCTCACTTATTTTTTAATGGAAACATCTTTCTTTCTTTCAATTTAAATTCTACATCTGTACATATCTTATGTATCATGTCTTATACCTAAATTCAACTGTTTTCGAAAAAATTGTAGAAGTCTAAAAAAATTCGACTAAACTTAAACACTTATATTATGTAATTAAAACTTTGAATTGAGTCATACTGTTGACAGTGACAGTTAACTCATATCTTAAGTGACTTTGTCTTAGCAAAACTTATTACGATAATTTTTTTTAATGATGGTACGTCTCAATGAAAGAGTGCCAATAGAGGATGCGCACCCAAAAGTAAGTTTGCGAAATGTTTAATGCCAAGTATCCTCACATAGAGCCAATATGTCAATCTACTGGCAGCAACATGGTAAAAATATATCGTGATTAAGGTCACGTTAGGGGAGCTGCACTAGTATACCTTTGGTGTATACCAGCGGATAGGGGGCTCTGAGTGCAAAACTTAATCTCACAGAGAACTCCAGAGAATTAGCTGTTAATGGTTGTTTTGGTGTTTAGTTTTGTGGGTATACTTATTGTTCGTTATCGTTATTTCTGTTGTTATTGTTTTATTATTATTGATGGCTACTGGCCTTGGAGAGTATGAAAGGTGTCTTCGATTATATTAACAAGAAGTACCCCACAACATTCTTAACGAGGTATTTAAATCAAGGCCCCATAGAAAATTTCTTTGTCCAAATTAGGCAACATTCTGGAAGAAATGTTAATCCGACGCCTGCATCCTTCCACGGGAATTGTAAAACGTTACTGATGAATAACTATTCAGCAGTCACTCATTTGGAGCAAATTGCGAAACTGAAGATTCCGCAGATTTCATAAAGAATGTAAGAGAATTTCTCTTGCAAAATATATCGGCACATATGGAATTTGAGAATCGTATTATGCAAACTTACACAATATTGATAAAACAACCATAGGCATGGCTTTATATCAAAAAAAAAATAAATTCGTGAATGTTGAATATGTTTAAAAAAGGGTTTCTTGGTGTACTTTTAAGTATTTTAAAAAGTGAAATAGATTTCAATTTCAAGCCGTGTCATCACACTGAAGAAATAATAAACAAAATTTTATATGAATTTTTAATATTTGGTATTTTCCTTTGGGTAAATGGCATTAACAGAACTCTTCAGGTAAACGACTTGCGTCCCTGATGCCGTAGGGACACAATATATATGCAGGCGCAACAAATTAAAAAGAAAGGTGGAAATAGCTTGTAACATTTACCTACTTCAATTTTCAAATTTCCAAGAGAATCAGATAATATTAAAATAACAAAACACTAAACCGTACATATTACCTTTATCATAGCAATCATGTGCATATCTAAAATGTCAGTAAGGTCTCCAATTTGGCAGATGTCACACTCCACACGGTATTATCGTTAACATAGAAAAAATTCAAGTGTACAGAATTGTGTCGTATTCTCAACCGGCAAAATGGCGGAAATAGCTGAAGATTTAAACTATGATTTTAACTACAATATGTTTCTGACGAAAACGATGTTAACACTACTGCCAAATCTAAGTGGTCAGTAAACTATCCATATCTAATAATTTTTAGGATAAGTTATATTCAAGTTTTCTATTCCTTAGAAAGTTTTGTAACGTTGATATTTTTAATACGTTTTAGATAGACAGAAAACAGTTAGATGGATGAGAAAACTAACTACATGCAACAGGTCGATAGAAGAAATGAAATTGAGAAACGATTTTATGTACTACCTGGTGATGAATGTACAGAACGGTGAACTGCGACCCCCATTTACTGACAACCCACCAGCTGGACCCTTACCTAGTATAGCCCATCTACTCCCTGGAGGCGCCGAAGCAGTAGCTGGAGTGGACACCAGCGCCAAATTTGGAGAGACCGATAGCGCGAAAAACTCTACACCCTTGATTTACCAGCATTCGCCAGATGGTGGTGCGTTCTTAGCCGCTCAACCCATACCGAGATGCGGGGCGTTCTGCTATTTGGCGGTGATAAGCCGTACCCCGAAGACCGATGACTAAAATCCCAACTAACATTGTCCTAATTTGATAATCAATCGCGCTCGATATATATTACGGTTGTAAATACAATTAAATCTGTGTAATTACGATTAGGGAAATAGAATTAAATTTTTGGTAATGGCAAAATATTATGTGGTTTCAAAATAATAATAAAAATAATCTAAGTACCATCTAATTCGGTCATGGCGTTTCTATTCCTAAAAAAATATTAGTGAAAAATCTTACCTTTATCTGCTTGAAATCCTCGCACTACCCCGTTTTTGAAATTCTGTTCAGTTTTTAACATTATTAAGACAGTTCTCGCCACAATTGAGTATTAACCATACTTCAACAAAATATGGTAATACACTACTTAAGTTTGTCTAATTAAATCTTAAAATATCGCCCCGAACGCACTTATCAATAAGAAGATTGTCTTCCCACAAGTAAACAATTAGTAACAAAAAAATAAAAATATTGGGTTTTGAAAATACTAAATAAACAAATTTTATTTTAGGGTGACATCTATACGGATTAGGTTACTTGAAAATATAAGCCAATATCGTACAGAAATCTTCCAGCGCCTATCTCAACGTTTAATGCATAGATGGCAGCATAAACATCGCAGAATGCTATCAGAATCATTGAATATGCTATTCTGTGCCTAGTGGATAACCTTTATACTTTATGTCATTTTCGCATTATATATCTACATAAGAAGTTTATATACAACTAGACACAATTCACCTTGAAACACACGGTGCTATTAGCAGTATGTTAATATGTTACATCAATATTCATTTATGAATAATCACATAATTAAAACATTCTCCTACAGATGTCTATGAACTCAGCACCAACATACTTTACTAGAAGATGGCGCTTATAATCCAAAAAACTGCATTTCGAATATTGGCTGAATTGATAATAAACAGAGATAATATAGTAAGGAGTGATGGGGCACTTAACGTTAAAATTGTGTGCCTATTCCTCTGGTGGTTTGCGAACTCAACTAAACAGACTACCCCGCCAAATCTCATATTTTTCAAATTTGACAATGTGCATAATGCAATTCAAAATTCTATTCATTCTTCTATACAAGCTTTTTTCGCATAATGTCATTCACAAAATGTGCCAAAAAATGTATGCATTCCGTCGTGCAGATTTTTAAGTAGCCCGTGTTCTATTTCCAACTATAATTCTGTTGAGAAAGTGAGCGCAAAGTTGCGCAAAAAACAGGCAATGACGGTTTCGACTAACGTATTCCTGAAAGTTATATTTACAATTGGAATTAAAATTTTTGCTTGCCAGACGGAACACAATAAACACACTGTTCGCATTACTACTGCCGCACAAAATTGTTAAATCTACTTATTTTTCAAACAATAACGCACCAACCAATTTTAACAATAATGTTATTCATGTACTGACTTCTACAAAAGCAACCTACAGACTAAACACTCTGAAGGAACACAATTCGCTCTAACATTAATCTACCCTACTCAAGAAAAATATAGCCATTAGGAATATAATTACACTAAAGAGTACAATCGGGTCGAGGTACCTGGCGATGAATCATTTTTAGCTCGACTAATAATTAATTCGGGACACGTCGATCTTTACAGACGAAATACACAATAATAATAAAAATAACGATAATGATTAAACAATAAGTAAAAAACCAAAGAAGCTACTAACAACTAGAGGAATTGTAATATAAATTTAAAAGACTATATGTAGAGTTCTAAAATTTTACACTCAGAGTCCTCTATTGGTCTGGTTTACACCAAAGGTATAGTAGTGCACCCCTCCTGATAACAATGAATACAATAAATATCCATAAATCTTCTGTAGTACCTACCATATATAACAAAAAATAACGATTGGTACAATTTCATGATTTAGTGCAAAATACACTTTCTGCTCTAAGGAATCGTTTTCTAAAATACGCATTTCAAGATATTGGTAAATATTTAAGAAAAACGTTCATTTTCCTTGTTTTGACGCGGAAATTGTGGTTATAAAGCAGAAATAACACTTGTACGAATCTCATAATATAATGGGAGACGCCGATAAACCAATGTTGTTACCAGTAGTCGTTCCCGAGATAGTAGTAAAAATAAATTCCTCGTTTTGACACGTAGATTGTGCTCTTAAAGGAGAAATGAGGCTAGGGTAAATTTTATAATACTGTTAGGGATACATTTTTTGAAGATAAATTGACTGCCAATCGCCGCATCGGGATATTTTTAGCTGTTCCGAGATATTGGCAAAAATATTTAAAAAAAATTATTTTCCTTATTTCAACATGAAAATTGTGCTCTTAAAGAAGAAATAGTTAATCAATTTTATAATATAGTGAGAGGTACACTTTTCCATAAGAAATCGATGCAATATTATTAGAAATATAAAAATATGTAAAAAATTAATTTAATTTCTCTTTAAAAATTTATTTGCAAAGAGATTTACATAAATTTGTCCCAAATATACAACTTAAAAAATCATTTATTCTTCAATTTCAGCAGATATCAGGATATCTCCAATATTAAACTATTTTTCTTTATAAATTCTAAGCTTGAACGTATACCGTTTTGAACACAATCATGGACAGATTTATTTTGAATATAACTAGCTAAAAATCCACCGACGAAATAGTCGCCAGCTCCACACGTGTTCAAATGACGTTTAGTTTGTAAGGTAGGCACTGCAAATTCTGTTATTCCTTCATAGCTTGCCACTAAAATTGATTTAGGTCCCCTGGTGATAATGACTAAAGTATCTTGCAAATTGCTAGGTGCTTTGCAGCAGTGACTATGCAAGAATGAAGGAAGTTGCGCGGAGTCTTTACAATCCAATCCTAGAGCTTCCGCTAGTTGTCTAGATTCCTAAAAATAAGATGATTATTTCTATATTACTTCTACTGAGGTATAATAGTACGATTTTTTACTGTTTCTTTTTTTCAAAACGGGAATGAAAAAACAGCATTTTGTGTACTTACCTCTTCATTTCCGATTAACACGTTTACATTGGGTAGGATTTCTTTGAAATGCTCTAAGTATGGCAAACAGAGAAAGGCTGCGCCAATATTAAAGATAAATATCTTATTTTGTGTTAAAGACTGAACACATATTTTCTCAATTACTGTAGGTGAAATACGTAGAAAGAACGCCTGAAATAAAAAACTCAAATAGGAGAAATGTATTTCCTTGCATTATTTTGATATGTGCATATATAATAGTGTTTCAGAGACCAATCAATGTGTCACATCCATAGATCATGGTAACTTGTTACTCTATTCTAGATTTAAATTTCAATATTGAAACATCAAGACATTTTAATAGTATTTAAAAAACTAGCGTGTTTAAGTAGTCGCAAATGTTATAAATAATGATAAATTGGGAGAGCATTAGGCAATATCTAGTATGCAAATCTATTTTATTTACATAGTTTTCCAACATTGTAACTATTTTACAATGCCAAAAAACCGTATATATCTAACCTTGGTTAGCACAAATGGATAGAGGAACGCGAAAATTCAATTAGAACAACCTTAAACTTTAAGCATCGACAATTAAGGAACGTCAATTGATGGTAGGTGCATAAAATTTGCTCTCTTTCCTGTATCTAGTATATTCAAGTCTGTCTTCGTTGCAAAGTACTTCATTCGCCTTGAAAACCCTCATGACTGTCATGTGTTTAGATTGGTTTTGTTTTGCGAAACAGTCAAGCAGGATCAATAGGAATTATAAAAACAAAACAAAAATTCTTCGTCTTGTTGAATCTATATATTAAAACATGTAAAAAAGTGTCAGCCACTATAGAACCGCAAAGTACTTTTTTGTAAATACCTAACATATTGCGGTAAAATTAGCACTATAATTAGATTCAGATCTATGCAGAATGTTAAAAAAATATATCACAAAGTTTGAGAGAGGACAGTAAGATCCAAAATATGGAGAAAAGTCATCAAGGATTCCCCAGAATCCGAGCCAATGTAGGGATTTTCCAACGAGTTCGAAGGATAGACATATCGTGGCTGCCATGAAATGGAGAGAATCCAACATCTCAGTTTACTTTTTGCCTTTAGTGTTTTTAAGTTAAAAATTTAAGTTAAAAAATACCCCTTACCACCTTGTTGAGTAAAAAACTCTGAATACGCATTTCGGCAAGTAAGTTGCCATCCTCAGCAGAAAACCACAAAGGAAAAGATATAATGTCAAGAGTAGCACTTCGAGAACAATCCTGTTCTTAGAACGCCACTATCAAGCATTGAACATTAGTATTTGTTCATAAAATGGCAATGTATTAGAAACTATTTTCAATAATTACCAGGCAATGATAATCTTAATTAATTTTATTTAGACTCCAACAATACATCTTTCTTCAAACCTGATTTATTTGTTGTTAAAATAAAATGGATATAGTTACTACAAAGTTGTCATATTTTATATAATATATTTGTTGTACAAAACGACATTGAGTCAATGACAAGTATTATTTTGGTCAAAGATATAATTGATTTTTTATATATTATTCTTATGTGCAATCAAAAATGTAGGGTGAGCAGTTTGGAGTATTCCGATGAATACCTCTGCCATTGTATTTTTTGTATACCTTTCGCGCTTATGTTCTACTATGTACGTTCTTTTTCTAGTAAATGCACGCTTGACATTTCTACCAACCGATGTTGACTCATAATCTAACTAACCATGGTATAGGTAACCAAGGTTACCTATAGTTGGTATAATCGACCCTAAACAATAGATTGATGACATATTTCAGTTGAATCAGAGATAAGGGATAGTAGAGAATGGCAACTTAATAACGCGAAATCGCAATTGCGTTCTATGCCCTCCACCTTGAGGAAGCAAATTAAAATCCGCTACGCGGCATTTTTAAATTACTATATTTCCTGGTTATCTTTTACTACTATATTCTATATAATTATTAAGACAAAAATGAACACATGTTTATATCGAAGTCTTTATTTTTTCCGTAACCAGTCTTCAGAATTAGTTACACGACACATTATGGGAGGCATTGCTATTAAAGAAATATAATTAATTGAGAATATACGTATGTAGCCCTAAAACAACTTACAATTTTCAATGAATTTCGTTCCATGCGCATGTGCGAATTTGAAATCCACATGAAATCCGTGAACTTTATGGACTAATCACTAACCGTTTATTACTGCAATCCTACTACTCTACGAACACCGAATTGTAAATTTCAAACTGTCAAAATATGAAATAGTAGCACTGCGAACACATAGCAATTAGTGCGCATGCGTCGTTCAATTTTGGATAGTTTCTGACTGCGCTGCGAACATGGATGTGGATTGCAAGCTTGGGGAGGGTGGTACAACCACACGCACTTGGGCCACCCTTACCGGGCCCTTTGTGCTACCCCCCCAGGCGGCGTCGCTCCCCCACCGCCTACCCGAGCCACCCCAACCTCAGGACGAACTCGAGCAGCGCGACAGTAGAGACGCCACCAAAATCGCCCATGCTGGGCCAGCATTCCCCCAGGACGGATTTTCTAATTTGGGCGAGTGCCGGGCAGTCGCACAAAATGTACTCCGGCGTCTCGTCTTCAATATAGCATGCACGGCAGAGGGGACTATCAGCTAGCCCTATGCAGTGCATGTGTTTATTTAGTTTGCAGTGGCAGTTAAAGCCCTACAACTTGTCGAAGGTTGCTGCGAGAAAGAAGCAGGCAATATTTTGCTGTCCTGGACGACAGCCTCGGAATGGCTTTACGTGCCTGGCAGCATGTCGTCGCAGACTCCCATCTGCTCTCATGCAGAGTCCGTTGTTTTATTAGGTCGTTGAGTGTCGCCGACGTGAGAGGTAGGGCAGGTTCCGGTCCCACAAAGGGGGAACGCGATCCCAACACATCAGCAACCTCGTTGCCTAGATTTCCTTTGTGTCTTGCGAACAAAGCTAATAAGAGTCTGTACTATATTAATCACTACATTAACTAATTGTAAGAATAACACAAAAAAAATATAGAACAAAATTGACCAAATCAAACAAGCGCTAGCAGATGACAAGATTCAACTAGAACTTGTATCACTCCACTTATAATTTACCAAACCAAAGATTGAATTCTTTTCTCTTCCCAATACGTTAATTCCTCAACTTTTGGACAGTTAATAGTCATCCAATAAATTGCTGAAAGTAATGTATAGGTAAGTATAACCTCATATCCAAAGCACATAAGTCAAGTTGTCATCAACATAAATCAGCTTGGTGATATAGAACAGTGCTATGATAGTATGAATAAATATGGAAAAGAATGGATTTATATTTAAAAAAATTGATTTCCTTTACCTTACGCTATCGAAGAAAAGATACAAATAATTAAATGGTACTACTCTACTAAGAAAGTAGCGCTGAAGAAGTAATCTGTTAAACATGTGTTGAACGGAGTAAATAATCGAAAGTAAAAACAATAAATAAAGAGAACGTCGTAAAATTAATGTCTGTAGTGTAGTTGAAAATGGTTAACAATGTTCTCTGTATAAATAGCTGAACAAGTTGGAATGGAACAGCACATTCATTATTTAGATTTAATTATTTTTTAAAGTTTGTTTATCGTTTCAACGACGTATTTATTTGGATACATGCAATCTACTATGTCAATAATTCGTGCTACTACACATACATTAATAGGTTATGGTACACAACTGAGTGTTTTAGTCATTTAAAATTGGCATATATTCTACTACTAACAATAAGATATTATTTATTAAAATACACGGTAAGATTGTCTTTAAACTTTTAGCGATCGCAGAGTGCAATACACCGCAAAGCATGTGCTTAGTAAGCTATCTATTCAGCGCGTGCTTACCAAGCAGACAATATGCGAGAGCACACTACCGACTGCGGTATTCCGGTATCACGAATCAGACGATCTGTATGATTTGGCAACGTTCTAGTAGATAAGAGGTTGAAATCTGCATCCAAAATAACTATCTAATTTTGTAACTAAATTTTAACAATTTAATGTTACCAAGCGGTATTTCTGACAATCTTGTATGTTAAAGAAAAATGAAACACATGCAAATCAAAAGTGGAAAGATTTATTAAATTAATTCTTTATTCCCGTTCAAATGTTAAAGATTCATTAACAATCATTAATCACAGATCACGCAAAGTACCACCACACATTCATTAAATACAAAACGTTACTTACAGAAATATAATAATATCTTGCTTCTTCAATAATATTAATAACATCACTTCTCGCAATAAACTCATGGTGAAAGCGTTTGGAAGCTCTCAAATCTGTAACGAACGACCTATTGTCGTCGCACAACAAAACCGCACATCTGTCAGTCTTCTCTGCGTCAATTTCTTGAAATAAGGTGTTTACGCCGTCTCTTTGTAGCATATCCCGAATTTTTGTTCCAAAATCGTCTGTTCCAATTGCTCCTAGGTAACAACATATACTGGGCAGTGGTAACATATCCTGTGCTGAAACTGCTGTATTTGTTATCGAACCTCCGACGCTGTATGTTGGTTTATATTCTTCTAAATCATCGAATATGTTTAAACAGTTTTCATTGTATGGAGTGGCATTGTTCGGTTTTAGATTGTATTCTTGAAGAAATTTGTGAGGTACCCTTGCCGTTATGTCTATCATAGGACTACCTATGCAGACGATTAAGTTTTTACTGTAAAAAATTATAGATTTGTATTTTAGTAGCAGTATATTTTTATTTAGTTAAATACGTTTAATTGTAAGTGCAGTGGAGTTAATGTTATAATATGGTAATTTATGTACAGAAATTCTTGTTAGTTAAGAACACAATGTAAAATAATTACATGAAGATACGCAGGGGAAATAACTATTTGTTCTTAATATTATTAGACTACAGTTAACACTTTCGTTAAGTGTTTCCGCTGCAATTAACACTTGGATATACCATTCGATAATTGTAACCAAGTTTACATTAACAATGAGTAATATCTCCTGAACACAAGAAAATATTTAAAATTGTTCAAAATCATTTCTAGGATAGGAAATAAAATGACATACGAGAGAACCGATCCACAAAAGAAATACATATATTCTTTTGAGGATAAATAAATAGCAACCACTGTGGTACATCGGAAACGAATGTCAACTTGCTTATTTTAAATGAAACAGCCTGTATATTATTTCATTTTATGACGGTCTGTAATTGCAGATGCTTGACCAATCGATGCATTTGGATTTATTCCAAATTGCCAAAGGACATCAATTTGAGTTATTTCAGGAAGTAATTTTTATATAAAATACAAAATAGGATACGGTGGCTTAAAATCGTAAAAAATAAAAAATATACCCTTACCACCTCGATGATTGAAGAACTCCTGGATACGTATTTCGGCAACTAAGTTGCCATCCTCAGCAGAAAC